>JAVGWN010002327.1:0-10000 GCA_034552555.1 Semaprochilodus insignis
GAGATAAAGGAGCCCCCATCATTTCCTTGTTAGTTTTGATTTGGGCAGCACGGGGCTTTCAAGTTCCTCCCATCACCCCCAGAAACATTATAACTAGCAGCCCAGGGAATACATCTCCTCACACACTCCTAGATATGGAGACACACACTGATGTAGGGAGTGTACACTGCATGCTCTCGCACACACATACAAATACATGCGCATATACACACACAGAAAAGCTTAACAGAGTTAGAAATGATAAACTCATTAATATGTACACTCAACAACAGTGGAAAGCTAATTACAGACAGGCATGGCAATGGGTCAAAACAATAACACACAATTGCACAAAAAAAGGACACAGAGTGACTTGGATTGTGACAAAAGTAATAATATAAAAGACAAGACCCCACAGACATGTTATTTGAGACTGTGGTTCTGGGGTATTAGAGAAGATTGAATCCAGGGTATTACAGGAGATGAATCACAACAGAATGCTATGTGCGCTATTTCTTTCACAGTCAGTTGTGAACATCAGTTTAGCCATGAAGGAAAGAAACCAAAAGGACAACAGCATGATGCTGAAAAAATGCTGATAATTAGATTTTTGTTAAAGAACACTTATCCACTATTATGGAAAACGTACATTTTGCAAAAATATACAGATATATAACTGTAGCAATGTAAGAAATCTCCTCAAATGGAGTATAAATCCGCTAGTTATCAGATTCTGTGTGGTTGTTTATAGCTGCTGTTAGAACAAAACCTTGTTTCTTCAAAAAGGTTGAACATTACTGGACAAGAAAGACATTCTTCACTTGTAATGAAAGTTAATGGAAAAAATATAAATGTCATTTTCAACAATTTCTATTGGTCAGTTGACCATGAAATTTAGACCAAACATAAAGGGCCCCTGGCTTTTTCTAATTATGCCAAAAATTAAAAATATTATAGTTTGTATGTTGTAATTTGCATAATGTTTCTTATTTTGATTAAATGCTTTTTACCATTTTTATGAACAATTTTGATAAACTCTCTTAACTAACTTTAATTATTGACTTTTCAATGCCTTTTGAACATCTAATAACATATCCTTATGTTTTTTTTTTCTCTTGTAGATTGAGAATAAAGTGAATTCCGCCATTTAAGTTACAGAAAGCAGACTCACAAAACACATACTGGTACACCTACAAACTCACCAAATTCACCAAGGATTTATAAGAAGGCGTTTTCTTAATATTTGCTCATACATTGTTCATCACCAACTTCAGTAGTTCAGTTTGAGTCATTTGAATCTTAACCTAATTACTGCGCGACACCATGCTCCACAACATCCGTACTGTGCACATTATTAGGTCAGTTTTCAGGCTCACCTTGCCATTCAAATGCAGAGCAGCTCCACTGTTATGAATGAGCTACAACTCTGATGAGTTGCTCATGATGTTTAGTCATGTGATTAATGGAAGTAACTAAAATGAACTGATCCATAGATTCAATGAAATACAGAAACGCTGAGGAGATGACTTGTTGTAAGGAGTGAACAAAACAACAAAAAGCAGAGGGACGGCAGTAGACCAGCAGAGAGAATGAAAAGCAGGAAAGAGATGGGGGGGAGAAAGTGTGACACATGGGTGACACTTTGTCTCCAGCAGCGTGCTGAGATGGATGGGGAGCAGAGTTCTGAGTGAAAACATAAAAACTAGAGGAGTGTGATGGCTCTGGCTTCTCTCGCCCTCTCCTCCGAAAACATGAAACACACTCTCAATATCTGTCTCATCTTTATGTTTTTGGGCTGCCACTGAAAAGGGACTGAACACTCTCTACACACCACCCTCTCTATCTGCAGTCCATCAAAACATGGTGTCTCTCTCCCTCTCCCCCCTCGCCCACTCTCTCTCTCTCTCTCTCCTCCTTCCTGCTGCCTCTCTCTTTCTGTACACCCCTTTCCCTCTCTTGTCTGCTCTGACACTCCTCTGCACAGCCCCAGGGTCAAAGAACAGAGGGACTGGCTTGTGTGGTGTTTGTTAGGAGGGGATGGAGGGAAGGAGCAGGAGGAGGCGAGGGTTTGTGGAGAAAAGGGTCGAGGACAAGTCTGACAAACATGTGAAAACAGAAAGCACACTAGGCTGAAACAACGCAGTGCATGGACAATAAGCTCTTAAATGTTTCTAAATGGTTTGGCAGAGCTAGTCTAGGAAATAACCTTCAATAATTGGACCTTTATTGTGGATGTTCTTCACCCTAGTACCTATACAAACTTTGAGCCTCGGTCACCAGCCGTTCCTAAGAAGACCTTTTCATCCCAAAGTCCAATTTTCACAAATATTCTGACATTTTCCAATGTTGGCAAAGTTGGGATTCGTTCTTAGGTAAGAACAGAATCTACACAAACTCAAGAGCACAAACAATTATGTAGGTTAAGAACATGCCATGAGTCTTGTGTAGGCTTTTCTTTAGGACCTGATCCCATAGGCTTTTCTTTAAAGAGATGAATTTAAGAACCTTTGGAAGATTTTGGTGAATAAGGCCCATTCTTTAGAAAGGCTCTATAAGGTGACTCTTCAAAAGAGGTCTTTTAAAGAGGCTATTCAAAATGAACTGAATTTATTTTCAATTTTCTAACTTGAATGAGAACTTGAAATCAACCCTGGAAAGTTTCTCCTGAGTGCAATAGTGGATATTAATAAACAAGAAACATTACATATCAAAACCATAAAATAATAAGCCAAGGGCTTACCCAGCTTTCCAAGCATACCATTACTGTCAATGGGTTTAACCTCAGACATGCAACACAGTTGTATCAGCTGCAAGTGTTTATGACGGGATTAAAAATGATGGTTCTTCAAGGGTTCCTCATGAACATGAACAGGTTCTCTAGACTGATGGAAAATTTGTTTTTGGGTTTCATAGAGCACCAAGAATGCTTTCTGGTGCTATATAGAACCATTTTTTAAATGGTCATATAAAGAACCATCTACAGCACATTCACCATCAATCTGAAGAACCCTTTCACAGCCTTTTCACAGTCAGGAATGCTTTCTGGTGCTATAGAACCCTTTTTAAAAATATTCCATAAAGATCCATTTACCATCAATCCGAAGAGCACTGTCACAATGCAAAGAACACTTTAGTCATGCAAAGGCTTATTTAAGTGTTCACGTTCTATGAAGAACCGTTTTCTTTACTAAGGAACCCTTGAAGATTCATCTTTACGCTTTTAGAATTACCATATCAGAACCACTTTTGGCTCGTTAAGGAGTGGCTTCTATTAAAATTGCTCCACTGAAAGGAACTTCATGGGAACCAAATCTAGCAGCCTCCCTCCAAAGAACCCAGTTTAGAACCCACCTTTATCTTTAGTGTCTACCTTAAACTATGGCTCAGGTTTCAGTTTTGCATGAGCAACAGGGCTTGACTAACAATTTTTAAAACATGTATGCAGTAGATGAATCTGTCATTTAGCCTGCTGGGGGTGTTCATCACCTAAAACAGTCAGGAATGCTTTCTGGTGATAAATAGAACCCATTTAATTAAAAAGGTTCTATAAAGAATCATCTACAGCACATTTACCATCAATCTGAAGAACCCTTTCACAATGCAAAGAACAATTTAGTCATGCAAAGTGTTCTTTCTTTGAGTGTTCATAGTTCTATGTAGAACCATTTCCTTTACTAAGGAACACTTGAAGAATCATCTTTACTGTTTTAGAATGACCAAATAAGAAATACCTTTGGTTCAGTAAAGAGTGGCTTCTATTAAAATTGCTCCAATGAAAGGTTCTTCATGGGAACCAAATCTAGCAGCCTCCCTCCAAAGAACCCAGTTTAGAACCCACCTTTAGAGTCTACCTTAAACTATGGCTCGGGTTTCGGTTTTGCATGAGGAACTGTGCTTGACTAACAATTTTTAATTGGATACGTTAGATGGATCTATCATTTAGCCTCCTGAAACAGTGAGCTGGGCCGCGCGCGAAAGTTTTTAAAGCGACTAATTAAACGATGAAGCCAGAAAGGGCGAGCGAAAGTGAAGTTTTGCAGAGGAAACTTGGCGAAGAGATGGAACAGAGCTGGAGTTAAAGGGAAGGCGATGGGAGCGGGTGAGCGCGCGGTATCAGTAGGCCATCTTACAGAACATCGGCCTTAAGATATAAGGAAAAAGAAGGGGGGGAAGAGGAAGAAAAAGTATCAATCGATAGGGTTAAATTATTCATCGTCATTAATTATCGATCGCTCTCCGCTGCCGGCTCGTCCGCCTCGCGCCAGAGTTGAAAGCGGGGAAAGCGCGCTTTATTAAAACCGGCTCGAGCCTCATTGTTTCATGTCCCGCGGCAAAGAAAAAGCTCGAGCTTGGTTCTACCAGCGCCGGAGAAAAACACACACGGGCGAGCGAGCGCGCGCACGCACACTCACACAGACTCGCGAGCGCGCACACACACACACACACACACCACCACTAACCCCCTCGCGCTTTCTCTCTCTCTCTCTCTCTCTCTCTCTCTCTCTCTCTCTCTATCTCTCTCAGCGCTCCCCTTTCCGCGCGGGAGAGCTTTGGGGAGCCTCGTTCGGCGTTGGCGGGGCGGCTGTGTCTCGCGCGGATCGATGTGGGATCAATGGCTCGCGCTGACTAATAGCCAGAGAGCGCCTTTGATCTCGCGACTGAGAGATCAAAACCCCGCGCGAGAGGGAAAGAGAGAGCGAGGGGAAGAGGAGAAGGAACAGAAAGCGCGCCGGCGAGCGGACCTTAAACTTCACACACACACACACACACACACACACACGTACGCGCGCGCGCACACACACGCACAGATACCCAACACGCACGCGGTCTTGTCATGATGTGACTTTAGGGTGCCTGTGATGAACCCAGGTCGTTTGCTTAGACCAAAACTTCGCCCACTTTCTTCTCATCTCAACCTAATGGAGATGCACTAAGAAACCCTTGCTGTTCAGGACGTTTGGTTTTGGATGCGTTCCGGTTTTGTTTCCGCTACTCTCAGTTGGGTGAGAGGTATCAGTTGGTTACAGTAAAGAGCCATTAAAAAACGGGTAAAGTAAGGTTTGTGTTAGTCCTAGAACGTACATCTAATCTAAGCACAATTCAGAAAAGGTGATGTCTATCTGTACAAGCCAGATAGCAAGCGGATGTGAGCCACATCTGGCAAAGACATAGCACTGCTGACCCACTGTCAGGACTGGCAGTCTGCTGTGAGCCAAAGGTGGTCCACATATTTACAACATGCATTTGGCCCATCTGTCCCAAAACAGATCTGGTCCACTTCTGGCATATACAGTATATGGCAGAGTTGCTTCCTTTTGGCTGCCTACTTATGTGGCCCACATCTTGCTACCAGGACAGGTCGACCCAAGTGCTGTCAAGCCCTGTAGCAAGTGGGCCAGATGAAAATGGGGAATGTGAGAGAGATTCGGGCCAGAACAGTTCTGTCGTCTGGGAAGTAGAAGCAAATAAATGAAACACAGAAAGAAATTCCAAACTTCTGAAAAAACTTATTGGGAAGTACGTGGAACTGTTAGACTTATCATATCTGGTTAATCTGTTATATCTGGCACTAAACAGAAGTGTTGCAACATTGGGCTCAGAGGACATGGACACCAATTCCAGAAGAAGAACGGCTATCTTGCAAACCTCTCCGCCACTAGGAGATGTTTCTGAAGAGATCAGATTATACATTTGAATAAGAACAATGGACATCAAAAGAAGTATGTGGGCAAACAAACAAAGTTCTTTATATTTCAAATGATATACAGAAAATGAGACTCTTAACAGCGAGACCTGAAGGACCACCAAAACCATCACAATCAAATACATTTAAAGTTTTTGTCTTTGAGAGACACAGGAAAATTAAGTTCCACTCCCCCTTCAGATATAAAAAAACACCCACAGGTCTTTCTGTCCACCCGTTTACTGGGAGAAAACTACTCAGTGCTCTGGGTGTGGAAGAATGTGTAGCTCTTCACTTAGAAAGGACAAAAAAAGAAGAGAATTTGGAACAAAGAAACAGCCAGTGTTCTCAGAACAATGGACTGGCCACTCCAGAGTCCAGACGTCAACACTGCTAAATGTGTCTGGGAAAACTTGAATGGTGTTAAGCAGAAAATGCAACTTTGCAATTTCTAAGACTGAACTTTGGAGGTGTGGAAAAATATCTACGCAGGTGTATTTGCAAAACTGAGAGCACACCTCCTGCAAAAAAGCAAGCTGTAATAAAGGCACAATGTGGATATATACTAAATGCTGAAAGGTTAGTACAGTTGTTACAGTTGTGTGTAATATTAAATAGGCTATCTGCATATCTATATGCTATCTGGAAAATGAACTGCTTACTTAGTTAACAGCTATTTACACTGGAAATGACATTGAAGAGTGGACTTTTGTACAGTACAGCATGTTATAACAGCGCTTATTGCACACATAAGAAGTATAAGGGCTAAAGAGCTAGAGGACATTTGTGGCACCAGTTGCTCTCAAGAGCTATTGCTCTTCAACCATTCCTCCTCTTTATCCCCCTTTCTCTTCATCCCTCCTCCCTCTGGCCAGTGAGTTACTCTCTCTATTGCTCTCACTTCCCGAATTAACCACTCAAGAAGTCACCACCGACTCAATCAATAACTCATACATAAACCCTGCTATAATCGCTCCACATGCCTGTCTGTCTGCCCTTTCCACCCTCTCCTCCTCCTTCGTTACCCCCACGCTCTCTCTCCCTCTGTCCTTAATCTTCTCTACACCACCCAGACATCTGAAGTGCAAACTATTTATCCCAATGCAAATTCCTCCATTCCTTTCATTTTCTACCTTACCCTTTACACCTATGTGTTCTTTTTTACTGTGTTTTTTTGGATCTAAATGTTCTGTATCAGTTAAAGGGTCCTGCTAGAACTGTACACCCAACAACCATTTATAAACCTTTATCTTAAACATTGTGCCAATTTTCCTCATGCTGCTCAAGAAATTACCTGCTTTTCAAAAGTCAGAGACCACCTTACATCTCCAGTCAAAATGATCATTTGATTACATTGACAGCATCAGGGGGAAAAATAGAACTGAAAATAATTGCATTTCACCTTTTTGGTCAGAGGTGAATTTCCTTTCTCTGTAACAGCTTCTTGACACAACATTTCAGACTTATAGCACTGAACTATGGAAGAAATACCTATATGGGGTTTGATCTCTTAAAGATGAACGCTATAGATATTGTTATCAGAAGGTGATTTTTGGTGGTCTACCCAGGCTTGCATGGTTACTAGGAGTCCCAACTCCTGTTTATGGAGACTCCTGTTTCCTGTCTTATTTCCTGCTTATTTTCCTATGACTTTCACTCCTTATGCAAGTGGATTACCTAATTATTAAATTTCGCTTTGAAACATCATCTGGCAAATGAATAAGGTGTATGTAATGGTCGTTTTAACAGGAAATGTAATGTATAAGTGTAAAATATTAGTGAATCACTCAAAGAGAGTTGTTTTGGCATGGTGCATGGCTATTTCATTTCTGGGTTTGAGGATGTAATGGCATAATGATGTTTCTGCCTCTCTAAGGCTCTCATTCCTTAGCTGGCCTCTCTGGTCCACAGGCCTACACAAGTGATAACAGCACACACATGCATACAGTAGAGAGACAGAGAGAAAGAGAGAGAGAGAGAGAGAGAGAGAGAGAGAGAGAGAGAGAATTTAAAGATTACAGACCCTTCCTTGCACCCTCTTCTCTCCGGCCTTCTCCCTCTCTCTCTGTGTCTCTCTTTCAAACTCTTTGATTCGGTGCAGCGGTTTGATCTGTGCGAGAGTGAGTTTTGTAAACACATTTTTCACGATCATATAGCCATGGGCAAGGGGAGAGAGGAGCGCGGAGAAATGAGGGAGAGATAGAGAGAGAGGTGGGGTTGGTGGTGGTGGTGTGTGTGAGGGGGGTGTTCATGGCGGAGCAGAGAGTAGGAGAGGGACGTTTAATGAGCGGCTCCGCTGCAATGATGGGCACGCGGACAGCGCGCGAAGTCTAACGCCAATAAGAACCGCGGCTTCCCCGCTGGACGAGTTGACGAAATAGAATGTAACAGTGGACGTCTGTGCGCGCGAAAGCCACGGCTGGCTGTGGCAACGTCTAAAATCGACATTTCCCGGCACTAAGCCGCAGACGACAGTATGGAAGAAAAAAGTGTGTGTATGAGAGAGAGAGAGAGAGAGAGAGAGAGAGAGAGAGAGACAGACAGTACGAAAGTGTTTAGACCCAAGCAGATTATACGGCAGGGGCAAATAAAGAGAACAGCGGCGGAGAGCAGATTCGCTGCGAGCTGAAACTAATAAATGTGCGCGCTCTGATTCTTCTCTCACTTTCTGTTCTCCACAGCGGCGTCCGGGCCTCCTAATTCGTTTAACTTCGATTGGTGGAGCAGTAATAGGGGCTAACCCGCCGCCTCCATCGCCTCCTCTCCACGGGACGCGCCCGACACAAGACCTTTCCAGTGATTCTGATAGTGAGAAGGAGACGATGAGCTCGAGGCCATTATCAAACACAGAGGCCCTCTCTTCTCCTTATTACACCTTCTACAGCGTGCTAACGTTGCTGCAAACACAGAGTACTGCTAACCAATAATAATAATAATAATAATAATAATAATAATAATATGATGATGATGATGATGATGGTATCGTCATCACGATAAGAAAGGGAACCTGATGATAATGATGATATATAATGACAATAATACTACTAATAATAGTATATATAATATTAATAATAATAATAATAAGGATAAAAATAAGAGGAAGAAAACATGATGATCATGACAATGGTAATGCGATGATGATAATGATGACGGCACAAAAACTAAGNAAGAGGAAGAAAACATGATGATCATGACAATGGTAATGCGATGATGATAATGATGACGGCACAAAAACTAAGACGATGATGATGAAAAGAGATTGTACTAAGACAACCGAGGTAAAATTACGTCATCATATTGTTTTAATTGTCTGTATGTGATGATACTGTTTCAGTGGTCCCTCATTTAGCGTCATGTTTGCACAGAAGGCTTTCTGAAAAATTGAGACACACTTTACTGCTATTCCATCAAGCGTTTTCAAAGTTGAGGGTTGAGCTGCTGACCTTTGTGCGGAGCATTTTGTTACTCTTCTAAGACGGCTGCATGGACAATCCTGTGCTTTTTTACATTCCAAAAAAAAAAACCCAAATTCCTGTGTTTGCAGACCTGGGGCATAAATGCCAAGCCATTCTTTTAATCTCCCGTTTACGTCTCCTTTTAATTCCTCCTAACTCGCTCCTGCGCTCTGGTTTGGAAAGACGAATAGCTAGGAGCTGTTCGAGTGCTTCTGTCCATACATGTGGTGTGCTTGTGCGTAAGAGAGAGAGAGAGAGAGAGAGAGCGTTCTTTTTTTCTTTTCCATTCTATCCTCCTCTGTTGTCCGGGGAATTGTTCTCAACGTTCACAAACACATTGCAAATACCCGCCGGCCTCACACTATCGATTTCTAATTAGATGGGAGGATAATCGTTGGAGAGAGAGAGAGATGAAAAAGGAAAGAGGGATGGCCAGATGAGGTGAAAAAATAAATAAATGAATACAGGGGCCCCGTATAAATTCAGCAAATACAGCAGAAACATAAGAAAAATTAATGGGAAAGAAAATAATAACAATAATTACAACCATCAGGAACAGATACAGTACTCTGGCATTGCCCAGAAAGCCATCGTGGCCAGCAAAGCAATACAACAGAGGACATGGCATGAAATAACTGAGAGTGTCCCAAATCAATTGAACTCCGCTGTTAATTTAATACGGGTGATTTTATAGTGTAGTTAATAGGCTGCATCGTTAAAAAGCCAAACCATGTAGGAAAATTTGCTATTTCGTAACGTGTTTTGTGTTAGTGAAAAATCCTACTAATAATGAAGCTGAATGAGCACACGGCATGCAAAACGCCCAAGCGTGCCAGCTTATATGTACTACCCCCACTATTAGGCCCGCTCGATTGGAAACTCG
>JAVGWN010002328.1:0-11254 GCA_034552555.1 Semaprochilodus insignis
ACCTGGTCAGTTTATTAAATCTGCTTTGGCTATACAGTGGCATCCATAAGGCTGAGATCACTAGTGAAAATGCTTCTGCGCTGTCAGGACAAAACCTTTTATCGTCAAAATGCTACCTTCACAGGAAACATGCTTTACTTTTAATGTAAGTCAGTGTAACCAGACTTTTCTCCAAATCATTTTGGGTCATTTCTTTTGATGCATTCATCATGAGATTAACACACGATATAAAAGTCAACACTCATTTTCAAATGATCTCAAAAACTGGAAAATGGAGATACGAGACAGCAGTGTTAGAAATCATTGGCTGGCCTAGGACAAAACCAATCTCTGATGTCTTTGGAAAAAAGGCAAAAACTGCTGAAATAATAACAATTTCTAATACAAAGGGTTTCAACAGAAATGCTGTTATTAACATAAATATTTGAGTGAAATGCATAGTTAAATGTTTACTTGAATTTCAGAATTTCTTGCTTTCCCCTCTTTTGCTTTAATAACAGTGCGTACACAAGCTGGCATGGGCTTCATAAGCTTGTGCCAAAGCCTCAGATGAGTAAGCCAAACCCTCCTGAGAATCGTGTGAACACGCGTTTCGATGGAAAAGACAAACACAAAAAGTTTTTGCAGGAAGATCTTAATATGGTCAATTTCACAAATTAGTTTCAATATCATATTTGAATAGTGACCTAAAATTGTGCATAATCTTCAATATTTCATATTACACTTCATTACATACATTAAGTGCTGACACATTAACATGAAAGAATGCATTAGTTAACATAAAGTAATACATTACATATACCATATACGTATACATATGACAACTACATGTTCATAAATAAACATGTAAAAGTTCTTTAACTGGGCTTAACCGGTATGCTGCAGTTCCAGTTTCCATTACCCAAAGTGTCAGCTGGCGAGCTACACTATTTTTCCTAATGAACACATTTCACTCATGTTTCATCATTATTCATCACAGTCACTGTAGTATTTTATTTGACAAGATTATTATCAGGAACACTAATATTAGGATGTCTCTGTAATATGGCCCCAGGAGCTGAACCGAAGGACTAATGCATCAGATTAACCACTAATATTATTAGCAGCTGACAGTGATATCAACCAGCCACATGGTGATTTCCAGTGGATGGGTCCAAAACTGTGCGTCTTCAGGAAGTTCTAGATATGACTGAATTTATATAAGCGGCAGTTTAATCAGGTCTTAGTCAGTAAGCACGTAAAAGTTGTTACATGTTTACTTAAGATTAGTTAAGCATTGTTAATGTATTACTTTTTGCTAACTAATGCATTACTTTATGTTAGTCAACAATTATTGTAAAGTGTTACCAATATTTCTTCTTCAGTTTACTTGTCTTTTCTTTGTTTTTGAGGATTTGGATTTCTTCAAAACTCTTTTTAAATGCAGAAACCCCAGATTTTCAGTGTGGTCTCAGACTTCTAGACCCCACTGTATCTAGAGAAACACTTACAATCCTCATTAAGGGCTTAGACTAAAAAGCATTGCCATTCAAATGCCATTTGAGAACTTCCCAGCTTTCAATTAGTATGAATGTGATAATATGTATCATTATCATGATAAATTCATAACATGCTTTTTTCATTGTAATTTTGGTGTTTTTTTTGGTCTAATTATCATGACATTTTAAACACATTGTAAACAGGAACATACATTTTCACGTTATGTCCAAAATGAAAAACTAGAAAAATGGAGTTACATGGTTAGACTCCGACAGCAGCGACATAAATCCCTGAACAGCTTAGGACTAAACAGTCTCTGACGTCATCGCCATACAACATAAAAAACAGTCCAACATAGGAACTTTACAGGGGGAGTCAAGAACACATGCGAGGTTGTGCCAGGTACCCATCCATCGGGCAACAATGAGAGCCACCAAAGGCGTCAGGAAGGTGGTTCCCGAGCCCAACATGCTGACAACAGCCAGGAGAGACAGCGGCAGGAAGTTGTCAGCCACAAGTAACAGCAGGAAGCGACCGACAGCCACGAGACACAGCTAGAGATCTGCTTCATGTGAGGACCGGGCCTGTCCCACAAACCCCGTCTCCTGTTCTGCAGTGAGGCCACTGGGAGGCGGAGCGCCGAACTCTCTTTCACTCCTGGCTCAGGTGTACACACGCTGCCCTATAAAGAGAGCCAGCTGATCCTGGTTTGGCTCTGGCAGCACAGACTCTTTTTAAAAAGTGCGTGGAGCGAAAGAGAGACGGATGAGCAGCAACATCAGAGAAGCTTGTATGTGAGGACTGAAAAGTCGAGCCTGAAGCCACTGACAAAGTGGCCGGCTTTTGGTTTTCTTTGGTTTGCATTTATGACTGTAAAATAAAATGCTTGCTGCAATTGTCTCTCCCGTCTTGAGCTTCCTTCCTCCTCCCAGGGTAGTAAAGGGCTGCCTTTACAGTTCTGCTTTCTTGTGCCTCTTTCTTGTGTCTGTGCACTGTTATTCTTTTTTTCCTTTTTTAGGAATATTTCTCGCTCATGCGCTTTTCATGTTTTTTCATGCTTTTATCTTTTTTATGTAAAGCGCACTGAATTTCTTCTGTCTGCAGAATCTACAGCAACTGACCTTGCCTTACAAAGACCTGGCAGTACACAACAGGGAGAGAGAGAGAGAGAGAGAGAGAGAGAGAGGGAGAGAGACTCCTACCAGAGCTTTGTGAGTAGAGTAGAGCTCTTGTAAGATCTGATCCACGATTGAGTTGGTGAGATACGATACCACAGACAGTTTAACCTCCCTGAGAGAGAGAGAGAGGGGAGAGAGATAGAGACATTAGTTACATCCAGTTCTTCTAATACTTCCTCTTCTCCTTCACTTTCCCGTCTTCTTTTCCTCTCTAACATCTTCCTCTCTGCTCTAGATCTCCCCATCTAACTCTTCTTCCCTTCACGTTTGTTCCAACCCATCAATACTCCTGCCTCGTTCTACTCTCTTTCTCTATATGCTCTATCGTTCTTTTGCTCTTGTATTCTATAGCAGGTTTTCCATGCACCTCTTTCTCTGCTAATTGAAAACATACAGAAGAAAATGCTGGTAAAACCAGGAAAGAAAAGCTAGAACTTTGAAAAAATGCCTACATGTGAAAAAAGAAAAGTTGTAGGGCTTTGGTGGAAAAGTAGGTTTGTTGATAGAGATGAAACGTGAAAACGTGCATGTACATATGCGCTGTGAGGTAGGTGTGGGCTTACCATTATTGATCAGAGGCCTACCCAATCAAATAAGCAAGAATATTTATTAAGCAGAATTTTTAAGATCATGAAATTGCATTTGTTTTCTGTATATGCTGTCATTGTATTGTATTACGGCCAATCAAATCATTATGCTCTCCTCTAAGTTCTGTCCTTATTTATCAGCCCTCCAATTACTGCTTAGCAACTGGTGCTATCTGCCGTTGCCTCAAGCCTTCAGTTTGTTATCAGTGTGCCAGTGCTTGCATATGAAGCTCCTGGTATGGTTAAAAGATTAAACTAGCGATGCAAAATTGAGACGTCAGTTGTCTGTGCATTTGGTACTTACAATGCTCTTTAACTACGAAGGCAAAAAACAGGTTTTGTGAAAATGTCAACAACCAATGTTGCAGTGGCAGTAGATCTCGGCCTAGGATGATCAGGTTAAGGCTTTTTTTAAAGTCTGCTATGTTTTTTTTCACCATCTTTGCACAGCTCAGCAGTCTGATTTCATCTCAGTCAAGTTGTCTTCTTTTGGGCCACCCTCTGTGGCAGTATGCTTTAGCCTAGGATGATTAGGTTCAGATCAAGGGTTCTTAACCTTTTCCACCCCAAGCCCCACCCGATAATAACTACAATGCGTAGCGGCCCACCTGAAAACTAAAATCAACTTTTTAAAATACAACTTCTCTCCATCAGTGGCTAGGCAGCGGCTATGGTGTCTCAAACTGAAAGTGGTTAATTAGCCTGCTTCTACTGTGACAATTTCATTTGTACATGTGTACATTAATATACATATATTTGTATTAATATCCTTAACATAATACCCATGTGATGGTATATGGCGTTTCCAGCCCACTACAAACTACTGCCTCTATGGACCACTAGAGAAAGGGTGCTTCCTGGCCCACAGGTTGAGAAACCCTGGTTTAGACTGTTAAGTTTGCTTTACGTCATAATGTGTTTATGCATGACTCAGTCTATACGGGAATGTATGAAAGCAGACTTTTGTGTACAACTAACGTGCTTATGTACGAGTGTGGATGAGTATGCACCAGGTTTTTTTGACAGTAATCTTACTCCATATATTTCCATCAACTACAGTAATACACAAATTCCTGAGGATGACATAACACACTTGCGAATGAATCCATTTAAATGGAATGTAACTTGTTGAGTATCATATTTATAAATAAAAAACAATGTCTAGAAACTATTGTAACTGTTTTAATGGAGGACCAATTCTTTTTGGAAAATCATGTATGTGCATTTGTGAAATGATTAAATGGGAACCCAGCTTCCCAGTTTCCCTCTCAATTCATTCTGAATTACAATTTGACTCCATTCAACTCAGGGCAGTTCATTTCACCTAGATTCACAGAAATTCAATTCAGCTTGATTTGATTTGATTCAATGTGATTCAATTTCATTCAGTTAAACTGTATTCCCACTTCAGTGTCTTCCTTTGGCAAATCACTGACTCTCCGGCTCTCTTGTTTACTCTCCCAGTCTAATTTCTCCCCTCCCCTCCTCTCCTCCCTCCTCCTTACTCCAGCGCTCGGTGGATGTCTTGAGCTGCTCGCTCCATCAGTGCCGTGCGGATAGCAGAGCGAGGGATGGACACTCGCTCTGAGACTGAAGAGAGAGGTGGACTCAGCCGCTCCGCTGCCGTGGAGGAGAGGGGACACAGCTCCCGACACAGTGACACCATAGAGTCCACGATCACCTGTCAGTCAATCAACAAAACAGCCAATCAATGAGTCAGTTATTCTACTGATTTTATACTGCTGTGGGGATAGTGAGTAGCTGCCGTTAATGCTGCATCTGTTGAGCCTTTTCCAAGGGTAGTAGAAATCTCTGCTGTACTGAGTGGGCGTTTGTGTACATGTGTATGTGTGAGACTGTATCTGTACCTGCAGTTCTTTATCCGCAGCCTTGGCCAATTCCCCAGCCAGAGAGTCTAGTCTCTGTCTGACTGGTCCGTCCACAGAGAGTACATGAGCCAACTCACAGAGAGACGGGTAGAGCTAAGAAAAACAGAGAGACGGAGAAAGAAAACATGTAAAAATGTATCATCTAAGAGTGATAACTCTGTTCTGGATAAGAGCACACACTCACTGTTCAACCAACAATAAAGAACACCTTGTACACAGATACACTATATTGCCAAAAGTATTCACTCACCCATCCAAATCATTGAATTCAGGTGTTCCAATCACTTCCATGGCCACAGGTGTATAAAACCAAGAGCCTATGCATGAAGACTGCTTCTACAGACATTAGTGAAAGAATGGGTCGCTCTCAGGAGCTCAATAAATTCCAGCGTGGTACCGTGATAGGATGCGACTTGTGCAACAAGTGCGGTCGTGAAATTTCCTCACTACTAAATATTCCACAGTCGACTGTCTTAAGCTGAAAGAACACCTTTGGGATGAATTAGAGCGGAGAGCCAGGCCTTCTCGTCCAACATCAATGTCTGACCTCACAAAGGCGCTTCTGGAAGAATGGTCTAAAAATTCCCATAAACACATTCCTAAACCTTGTGGAAAGCCTTCCCAGAAGTGTTGGAGCTGTTATAGCTGCAGTGGGTGGGCCGACATGATATTAAACCCTATGGATTAAGAATGGGATGTCATATGCGTGTGAAGGCAGACGAGCAAATACTTTTGGCAATATAGTGCATCTTTTCTGGACACTCAATTCCAAGTTTGTCCTGCCAACGACTTTCTAAAGTCTAATAAATGGCCAGTAGATTTTTCCAGGTTCTCCTCTGTTGACGTACACGGGGGAGAAATGTGAAATACAGGGTAGTCTGTGGTGGACTAATTAACCTTTTGAACCACCTGAGTGTCTCAAAATCAAACCCTGGGGTCCCTAAAAATGAACTTATCATGACATTACGCTCTCATTGTTCAGCAGCTTTACCCACAGTCTGCGAGTGTCTTAACTAGTGAGAGCTGCAACACCGGTTTGCCCAGTTGGTCCTTCAAAGCAACTCTAACTATGCTGGAGAGAAAAACTTTACAACACAGCATAGTGTGTTTGTAAATCTGAGAAGTGTCCTGAAGGCTAGTGGAAAGAATGAAATGTTACTCATTTGTCAAACAGAACACAGAAGAAGAGATGTGGAAGAACTCAGTTAAAAGAAAAGAGCATTTCCAGAAGCAGAACAAACATTTTGCTGTGAGTGAAGCTGGCATCAGTGCCACTATGGCAAAAGAGCAGCCTGCCAACGCTGGTGCTGTGAGCCAACATGGGACCTCCTGACTACCAGGGGGTATTTCACACACTGCTAGCACTTATATAAGCTGTACACTCATCAACCACAAGGTTGATGAAGTTCGTCCTGCCCATACAGCTTTAACAAAGGCTTTCAGAGAGACACTTCCAGAGAGAACGCTAACAGCCAAGTGAAAACTAAGCTAGCAAGAAATAACGGTAACACTTTACACTAAGTGTTGACTGACTAATGTGAAGTAATGTATTAGTTAACATGAAGTAATACATTAACAATGCTTACAAAACTTAACTAAGGTTATGTATATATATAACAATTACATACAACTATATGCTGACATGTTAAGTAGCATGTAAATGTTGTTACATGTTTACTTGACATTAGTTAACCATTGTTAATGTATTACTTCATGTTAACTAATGCACTACTTCATGTTAGTCAGTCAACACTTAATGTAAAGTGTTACCAAAACAACTGTCTGCCAGACATGTTTGTGCAATTGTTCATATATTCATTTGTTTATTCATCCACCCGTTCATTCATTCACACACTCACTCGTTTGTTGGTCCATCCGTTTGTTTGCTCGGCCATCCATCCATACATCCATATGTTTGTGCGTTCATTTATTTTTCCAGCCACCCTCACTAGCATTCAATAAAGGTACATCCCTCAGTAAAGCATCCTTCTTTAAGGTGCTTCCATATAAAGGCTGGACAATGTTTTCAGTGAGTCATGGACACAGAGCACCTGCACATGCTTTACTTACACTGTATGTGCTTTTTTCTGCTTTAGTAGCGTTGTAGACTGGGAGTGTTGTACTGAGAGCTGCCAATTACACATGCTCTTTAGAATATTAGACCACACACACGTATTTCTCAGATAGATCTGCTCACACATTTTTTTATATTCCTCAGTCGTCTTTTCATTGACACTTTGTTGGATGTTTATCATGATTAATTTTAAGATCTTACACTTCAAAGCTTAGTAGTTTTAAAAGAGGAAATGTTGGATTGCTATTGGTATTAGCCAGTACTAAAACACTTATTACTGGCATCAGTATTGGAAAAGAAAAAGTGGTACTGTGGCACTTTCAGCTCCAGTTTAGCTAGCTAAGGTGGATCTACCAACTTGTTCTACCTGACTTTCAGAACTGGACTCAACCTGAACTGAATAGTCACAGCGGTGTGGAACTTGTAGCAGGATGTTACTCTGGCAGTGGTTACTCTGATCAATCAGAGCACACTGGACTCATTGGGAGGCGGGGCTTAAAGACACAGGAGCTCTAACAGAGCATTTCAGTTCAGACAGAGGGTTAGTACAGATGTACAGTATGAGGAAAATAGTGTGTTTTGGGATAACTGAAGCATGTAAACTGATTCTAGTAGATCCCAAAAATAAACATTTATTACTGGTATCAGTATTGGAAAAGAAATAGTGATACTGTGTCACTTTCATATACAATATTTATGAATTATTTCACGCTCAGTCTTGGCTCACACACGAATACTCACCGCACGGGAGTTGCGAGCCTCCTTAAGGACCTGTTTAGCTGCCTGGAGCTCCTCCATCTCCACCACACCACGCAGAACACACACTTGCTGCTGCACTCGCACACACAAGCGCTCCATCACCTGAGGGAGAAACACAGAATCAGACACAAAGGCACCTTCCACCGCACCAGCGCACAAAATTACTAACAATATCATAGAGAGGCTACAGCTAAGCAGAGCTAAACAGAAACAGAAATATCTCAAACAACATCTCAATCAGCTACTAAACCTCTGTCTTTCTATCTGCATATATTAAAGTTTGCGTTACCAGTTTTTCCTCCTCCTTTAGTGTGTTATGGAACTTTTTGTGGACGCAAATGGTCTGAAAAGTCCATACTATACATTAGAGGGAGAAATCCTCTCCCACAGAACCACTTTTCTCAGCTGCCCGAAACGCCTGGTTGGAATTTCAGCCTATTTCTCTGCAACAAGGTGATGTCATCTCGTAACACAATCCTTATTGCCCGCCTACCACCGGGCTTAGCACACCCTCACACAATGCACAGAGAGCTAAAACAGAACCACTGTGAAACTCCAGTTTTGCTTGATTTTTGGTTTCTGCTTTTGTTCATTGAATTCAGGTGTTCCAATCACTTCCATGGCCACAGGTGTATAAAACCAAGCACCTAGGCATGCAGTCTGCTTCTACAGACATTAGTGAAAGAATGGGTCGCTCTCGGGAGCACAGTGAATTCCAGTGTGGTACTGTGATTAAAGCGGAGACTGCGAGCCAGGCCTTCTCGTCCAACATCAGTGTCTGACCTTACAAATGTGCTTCTGGAAGAATGGTTAAAAATTCCCATAAACACATTCCTAAACCTTGTGGAAAGCCTTCCCAGAAGAGCTGAAGCTGTTATAGCTGCAAAGGGTGGGCCAACATCATATTAAACCCTGTGGATTAAGAATGGGATGTCACTCAGGTTCATATGCAAGCGAAGGCAGATGAGCGAATACTTTTGGCAATATAGTGTAGCTTTTAGATCTGCGAGTGAAGTCCTTCCGGCGTCACGCCTGAACATTGTATAATCCACCCAGGAGAATGCCTTTTAGCATACACCTGGTACTAAAGCTTGGGGCCTTTGCTCTTGAATCTAGAACCCAATGTCTGATGGTTTTGTTTAAGAGTCAATTTATTTTATAGGAACAGAAATGTTTTATTTTGATGTCTGGCTCGGTCAATTGGAGTCACTAAGCCACGACAATGGGTCCCATATCTGCTCATGTTCAGGACTGTCTTCTATTATCTGTCTGTAGTTATAGTGATGTTATAATGAATTGGGAGAGAAAGAATGATGGTTGTCTTTTCAGTTGAGATATTTTCTTTTGCTAGATTTGAGCTGGGTTGGACTAAATTTGGCACAAGTGTCACTGGATCTGCCAAAGCCACAATCAGAGTTGCCATATACATACGCCAGCTACTCGTGTTCCTCTCCCTCACATACAGAGACCACTCTCCCGCAGCTCCTGGTCTCCCAGTCGTTCGCATTGGCTGGGGCATGTCGATCATTAACACGCCCACACCTTTATGAGGAGGCACTCGGCTGTTGTAAATGGGGCGTCACTTCCATAACAAATATTAAAAACACCTCCATGACTTTAAAGATACGTGACTTGATGGTCATTAACCAAAGGCAGACTAGAAATAAAATGGATGGAAATAACTGGGGGGAAATCTACCTGTTCAGCAGTGCTGGTCACCAAGCCCTGGTGTAGGCGGAGAGCTTGTCTCTGTGAGAAGCGCTGAGTCTGATTATTCCTCAGCAAAGCTCTCTGAATCTGGAACAGCAGNGGTCATTAACCAAAGGCAGACTAGAAACAAAATGGATGGAAATAACTGGGGGGAAATCTACCTGTTCAGCAGTGCTGGTCACCAAGCCCTGGTGTAGGCGGAGAGCTTGTCTCTGTGAGAAGCGCTGAGTCTGATTATTCCTCAGCAAAGCTCTCTGAATCTGGAACAGCAGAAGAGAAGCCATCAACCCGATCGCCCCGCTCTCTTCATCTGCCATCCCGTACTCACACTGAGATCTGAACACTGTGTCCAAGTAAAGATGAAAAGGCCCCTTCAACTCAAATTCCCTCTGTGATCTTGTGTAAATAAGTAAGTCCGTGGCCTTTGCGTCAAGCGCACACACTTCCAAGGCCCACTTGATGCATTATTTATTTCACAAGCTGAGCTATTTTCTCATTTATGTGCATTTGCCTAATAGATGAGCTACACTATGTTAAATGACATTTTCATGAGAGTGCATGAATGTTTATGGATTGAAAGCCTTGGGGCACCCGGAGTAAATACAGCTGACAACATTATATCTGAGCATGTAGATATGCAGGGAAGTAGACGTGCAGTGCACTTACTGCCCATTTTATCAGAAAGTGGTGTTCACTTAAAGACTGTAGCCAATCTGACAAGGCGGAATTTGTGTGAGCCATCCACTTGTCCTTCAAAAGTGGTCAGTTTCTGACCATATAGCTGCTCTCGGCTGGATATCTTTGGATATTTGTTTGTTTAGCAGTGACACTGAGCTCACTAACACTGCTGCATCTGACCACACACGTCAAACATACCACAACGTCAGTGTCACTATGTTGGTCCACCACCTAAATAGTATCTTGACAACAGCCACCCTGTGGTCACAAACTGAACAGTAATGAATAAAGATTGGCTGTTAATTTGTGCAGCATACAATTGTACACATTTGTGTAAGACCACCCTTCATTTACTTCATTCCCATCCAAAATGGCCATTAAGCACATGTTATCTATTATCCATTTCAGGAGATGTTTCTGAGGACATTAAATATCAGAAAAGCATGTATAAGCAGAATATACAAGTTTCCAAAACTGAAGGTGAAAAAGTGATCAAAAGCTTCAGAGAAAACAGGACTCCTAATAAGTGGACAAGACCTGGAAGACCACCAAAACCACCCTCATCAGAGAAACAGCACTTGAAAGAAAGAAAGAAAGTCAAGCTCCACTCCTGTTAGAAGACAACTCAACGCCATGGGTCTGAAAGTGTGTGTAGCTGTCAAGATGCCCCCACTGAGAAAGGGAGAGAGACACATCAAACAGCTCTCAAAACAATGGACTGACCACCATGGAGTCCAGACCTCAACATCACTGAATGAGTTTGGGATTACTCTTCACGAGAAAAAAAAAACAACAACTTCTCAGACTGAACTTGGGAGCTATAACAAATGCAAAGGCTGGACACATTTAACATATTTGTGATTTTCTGTTATATATATATATATATATATATATATATAT
>JAVGWN010002329.1:0-11253 GCA_034552555.1 Semaprochilodus insignis
GTCGGCCAGGACGGGCGAATCCGATTCGACTGACAGAATTCTGAGTCGGGTACAGACCTAGTTAGAACTAACAATAAGATCTGCGGAGATATATAAATGAGCTGTTTGCTCCAGGTTTACGTTAACGCATCATTAGCTATAAAGTCACTTCTCTCTTCAGTAGTTTCTCCAGTGATGGCGCAAAACGTTAATATGCGTAATTTATCATTATATGTACGTCACTCAGTCAGTCAGTCACGTGTCTTTCTCATTCTCCCTTTCTGTCTGTCCCTCTCGTGTGTCATCATCCTGTTCACCACTCCTCAGGTGGATCCTGTGCCTTTGCGCAAGTTCAGAGACACAGTGTGTTATTACACACCACACACACTGGGGCGTGTGCACATGAATCACCGGCTCTGGATCCCTAGACACACACAAACATGCACAGAGGCACACGACACACACACACGCACACTCGTGCTTGCACGTTCAATTTCAAGCCGTGAGAAGTTCAACTATATGCTTTTACTCAAGTAACTGTCCTCAAGGAGAAATGTTAATTGACAGCACACTTATTCTCATTACGGTTTGTGTCAGAATATTGCTATACACGCACTAACACTGCTGCCCAAGTGTTAGTTGACAAAGCTTAACCACAATGCCCAACACAAAGCAGCAAGCTTTGTCAAAAGTGGTAGCTATGTGCAGTACATGCTATGGGGGATGGTGGTTTAAAACAACTGGGTGGAATTCAAGTACATCCAAGGCAACCTGGCTCGTAAATCAAGTATGGATAGAATGGATGGATCCTGAGTGGATTTTTTTTTTTTATGGGGGTATGGCAACCCTTTGCAAACCCCCCATCATATCAAGCCCTGCTTGCATGTCTTTGGCAGTGGTAGCCTACAGTTTGAGTAGCAAGTGCTGTTGCCGTTTAATACTACGCTTGCCATTTCAGTGCACAGGAGTGTTAGCTTAGTTGAAGCATGTTTATAGGAGTGTCCGTAATTTGACTGTTTACTAACCTTGTAGTTCAGAGGATCCAGTGATATTCAGGACACACAGGACAAACCGTATCGTGCTTGGAATACTTTAGTTTGCTGCATGTTTGACCACACAGATACCAACACTTCTATATACACAGATGGCCCCATTTATTAAGTATGTGTCTACAAATGTTAGCTTGATTAGTATATAGATGCACTTTCTAGTTCTGCAGGTACGGGTTGTAGTCCATCTGTTCCTCTGCATACGTTGTTAACCCTCTGTCACCTTGTTCTTCAAAGGTCAGGACCACCACAGAGCAGGTATCATGTGGATGGTGGATCATTCTCAGTGCTGGCCACGTGTGTTAGTGTTATTAGCGTGTTAGTGTGCTCTGGTATGAGTGGGTTAGACACAGCCGTGCTGCTGGAGTGTTTAAACGCCTGCTGCACTGAGAACAGTCCACCAACCAAAACTATCCAGCCAACAGCGTCCTGTGACCACTGATGTCCAGGTCTACAGGATGACCAACACAAACTCTCCAGCAACAGATGAGCTACTGTGTCTGACTTTACATCTGCAAGGTGGACCGGCAAGGTAGAAGTTTACTAGAGTGGAGAGTGTTTAAAAACTCCTAAGTGTACTGAAAAGAGATTCTTCAGTAAGCCTGTGTATAATCCACCTATTCATCCGCACTGCATTCTGAACTGCTTTTTTAATGAGGCGTAACACAAGGCAGCCAATCAGAACAATAGGCACAGTGACAAAAAGGGATAAAGGGAGGAGGTTGGAAAATAATCACAATATTTTTCATTAATAAATTGAATTGAATGGACTGAATTGAAGCCTTCATTGCCTAATATGGCTGGCAATACGGCTGTTACAGTACATAAACCCAGACGCGCTCCGTAAGTGGATTGAACATGTGAGCAGTTTGCAACTTTAGGTTTACTGCTCAATGTTCCAGAGGGTTATAGCATTTGTGTATTAAACTGAACTGTCCACCTCAGGTTAAGCTGTGAGTCACTGGTGCATGGTATTTCCTGTGCACAGTGTAGTTAGGCAGAAACAATGAGGTTAGGCCGTAAGGGGTGGGTGGGGGGAGGCTTTTATCAGTCCTGGTGCTTCATGTGCCAAGAGCTGCTCACATGGGTGTGGTATTCAACATAAAATTGAAATTAAAGCTTTTCACTGCCCTCTAGTGGCCAAGCTGAGTACAAGCACTGCAGGATGACATCCTAGTGATTCAGTTCAGTTAAGACTATAGTTCACTGCATCTCAAAGTTCACAATTGGATTTGAAATACACAAATATGAGTATAAATGTGAACTATTAGATAGTACAGATTAACAAATAAGTGAAATTTAAATTTCAATTTATGAACCATGAATTTGTGCATAATGTGTAATGGTAAAATAATGGAAATCATGGGGGGAAAAATGTTTGCCGATCATTTTTGCTTAACACCCTGCATGCACCTTTGACTTTGACTTTATTTAATTAACAGGGACAATACACATTAATCAACATCATTATTTCACAATGTAGCTGTGGCAGATTTAGCCAACTGGCTAATTTTCACCATGCAGTCCCTGGGCAGGTTGATGTTAGTGAAAATAAACAGTCCATTTCTGACAGTCAAAAAAGCTAAACAAAACACATATTACAACACACAGTTGAGTGAATGGATGGATACTAATGTTTGGAAAATGATGTTCTAGTCCAAAAAAACAGAAGTCCTTATCATAAAACTTGAATATCGTCGCTGTCCAAAGAAAAACACGCATCTCCATTTTTGTTGATTTTTACTTTTGTGCACCATTTGATCAAAGCTGCTGTTTACATTGGGTGAAAATTTTGTGATTAATGGACCAACAGAATGACTCAAACCTGCTGGTAAAAAAGTCTGGTTCTATTGACTTTCAAATTAAATTAGGTTTCTGCCCTCTCCTGGAATGTTGCCATTTTGGAGATACATGTTTTTCTTTGGACAGGGACGATATAACAGTGCATCCTACTCCAGGCACTGTGTTTGTGACTGTTTCAATATCTGTGAAGGAGATTTTGGACCACCACAAATTGGTAGAATTCCTCTTTAATTCACCTCATAGCTTTTAGCTGGAGAACAGTAAGTCTGTACAGAGTTAAGTTGTGGTCGTTCTGTACTGTCCCAATGTGGTGAAGATTTGGAGGGAGCGTAAAGCTTTGATCTCTAGGTTTCCTCATGTCTTGAAAAGATGTTTCTGGTGACATTGTGGACTCTGGATACTTTCTAGCTCCTGGTGGGGTTTTACACAGTCGTATTCTCTAAAACTAGGCCAGCAAGAGGCAGAAGTGTTTGGTATATAGCAGCAACCCCCATCACTAAATAGTTAACTAGTGTTGTTTTCCGTGATTCTTACAGCTTGTTCTGTTTCTTTTAGTTTTATTTTAGCTCACACTTCTAATTTCTTAGAGAACACCGAGCTATCGCCTCACAGCAATAAGGACCAGGGGTTTGATTCCCCAGCCGGGCAACCCATCTGTGTAGTGCCAAAGCTCTTTCTCCTCAAATTTGTGGGTCAGTGCTATTTAACAGTGTCTTTGCTTGCATTGCTTAGCTAAAATTAGCTTCATAGCTCCATTTGCAGTTTACTGTTTTGGCCGATTGACAGCATTTGAGGTAAAGGGCAAAACTGGGTAAATAAGATGAGCTGTAAACCTTCACTGCGCACACAACATGCTGCTGCTTTCTCTTTGAAGCCGCAGCCGGCTGTTACATTGTTTTGTGAGAAGTTCTTCCTTGTGCACAGAGCTAAGGTCAGCTACAAGCCCTTACTGCCTCACACCCACAGAACCCGCTTTCCTTCCCTAGTTCTTTATGGTTTGTTTCTTTGGCGCCTGTAAGCCAAAAAGCACAAGACCCAAAGTCAGGAGTGTAGGAGTTTCACAGAGTCCATAGCACCACATGCGCACATCCTGTAGCTGTGAAATTAAGCATAGGAAACCCCCATATAAAACCCAGCATGAAACTGAAATAGTAAAATACATGATCTACCCACATATGACTGAGTACACGCATTAGTGCTGCTCATGGAATAATGGATGGCCGTTGTATTGTTCGGAGGCTGTAGCATGCAACATTGTTTGGCAGAAGTATGATTTCTTGCAGCAATTTTTTTTTACCAGGACCTTCACACTTTTTATGAGATAAAACATTTTTGCAAGTGAGACCTGACCAAGCAGGCAGCACACAGCACCCGAAAGGACAGTCGAGAAATAAAAAACAACAGGTCGAGAAAGACACAACAACATTATCAACAAAATTAAATCACAATTAAAAAGAAAACAAGAACAAACAGAATAAGATCAGTCAAAGAGAGAAATTGTTCCAGACTCAAAAGTTTCTGCACATCATTCCATGCCGATTCAACAGTGTAGGTCCAATTGTACTGTCGGAATGGTCAACTGAACGTAAAACGTACCAAGACTGAAAAAATATCAATATCAAGGAATATGACTAATACTTGCTTTGTAGACAAAAGATATTCAATGAATTTGTTTTTGCACAGAAAGTGGAGGGCGGCCAGTCATTTCATAAAGTTGAAAGTGATGAGCTGAATATTTTGCATGTGTTCTACATAATTAATAGAGAGTGATAGTCCACCGGCTTCAACGTTGTATGAGGCATGCCTATTTAAAAGAAAATCCCCCGTGAGTAAAGCAGAAAAAAACTGCAAAAGCAAAAGGTAAAATCCCCAAATCATTTTTTTCACAGAATAACAGGCTTTGTATTTTTGATCATTAAGACCTAGCCATAGAGAAGCTGAACTGTGCTGAGCTTTCATGAATACTTCATAGAAGTGGAAGCCTCTGCTGGTGATGGAGCAGAACAACAGATGTGTATGCATGGTGTCAATTGCAAAGAAAATGGACATTTCAGCAATTAAAACATTGTTACAGGTCAATAACATATGTATGTGGGGGCCCCTTATATATTGCAAACATAAGGGGCCCCAACATATAACCCTGTGGCACCAAGAGATTTCTAAACCAACCTGTATTATCAGACATACCAATACTAACCAATAGAGGCAATAACATGTCATAATCAACAGTGCCAAATATTTTTTAAATAGGTGAAATATTCTTACTAGATAAAACTGTTTTGACTGATCACTATACATATATTAATATTAATGCTGCACTATGTTGTTTTGTTTTGTTTTGTTTGGTTTAGTTGGTTTTTTTTAGAATTGGAAGAAGTTTTGTGACAAAGCTAAATGATATTTAGGCCAAAAATTAGCTCAAAATTAGCATTGTACTGATGAAAACTTGTTGACAATAATAGATAATTCACTCACGTTCACACACTTCCCCCAAAGAGGTATCCCTGAATGTTTTTTAAGTCCCAGAGGTCTTGATGTTGTATTCCATGAAGGTGACTGACCTTGTTTTTTGACTTTTTACTCTATATAGACTCACCTTGTACTTAAGTCAGTGGTAACTTTCTTTAATTTGGGGATCTCTGGTGTGTAATTGCACACAGAGTGTGGAATCTTGTTATTTTAGTGATTTTGAGTGATTTTTGAGACACACATCATCTTCTATGAGGATCTTTTAGGAGTTTATACAGTTACAGTTTTCACCCTTCAAATTAGAAGGCCCATATTCTACATGATTCTACTTTTTTTTGTCCCACTGTAAGTTCAACTTCTATCATATTCTTTTCCTTTATAAACTCTATCATCAAAAGAATAGTGTCCCATTGCAGTACTATTGTGAAGGAAGAAGGTTACCAGGAACGATAAATGATGATACTTTTAGACTTATATAGCCAATATTCCTTGAGCTACACATACAGAAGTAGTGTCTCTCAGTATGGCGTCAGGCTGCCATGTTTTCTAACATGACGTCAGATGTCTCGGCGTGGGGGTGTAGAGGTTCCTGATAGTGTCCTGTAATCTTATGCAGCTTGAATATTCTCACTCAGATCCTTCAGAATTTGCGGTAGGGGTGGAGGTGGAGTGACACCAGACCTTCTGGATGTGTGATGCGTGACAACAAACCGTTCATTTTGGCGCCGACCACTGTGCCTCCATACACACATTCGTTGATCGTCTCCACCAAGACGAAATCAAGACTAATCACTGAAGATGACCCGCTGCCACTCTGAGTCGGTCCATGACAGTCTGGCATGACGCCATTGCAGTCTTTGGTGATGTTGAAGTGGTGTTAAGGGCATTCGTCATAACAGCCTGTGCACGTGTAGTCCTGCGTCGTGAAGTCGTCTCCTCATGGAGGGCTTTTGGGTCAGTCATGGCTGTTGGGTCAGAGGCTTACGTCACTTATGTCGCTTATGTGTGTGAAACTTGAATCATTTGCATGTCTCACAGCGTCACTTTAGCCTGACAATGTGAACGTAGCCTTAGACTTTATATACAGTGCTGTGCAAAATACTGTACATTATTTAAAACCATTTACCTTGCCAATATGTGTGCTTGTGTTCACAATAGATATAAATATATAATATATCTATATATACATGCAAATAAACATAAATAGAGAATAAAGTAACAAGAGTTTGTATTTAGAAAGTCAACTGCTGTTGACTAAATAGGTGGATATATGAAAATGAGTGACCACAAAATCATTATAAGGTATATGTATCAAACATCTGTTGAGAAAGTGATGAAAATTTAGGTTTTCATGATATGGGCTCCTTTAAAATATGTTCAGATGCTATGGATAAATATTAATGTGTGTGTGGGTGTGTGTGTGTGTGTGTGTGTGAACAGGTAAAGGTGTGATTTGTAACGTCATGGCGGATCCGGAGGTGAATGAGGAGAAGCAGTGGTCTCACACTGAGGAGTGCGAGACCTGTCTGGATGAAGATAAACTTGAGTCTATCAGAAACAACACTGGTAAGAAAACACACGCACACACACACACACACACACACAGAAGTGCACACACATGCACACATGAGCACACATGCACACACAAACACGCACACATGCAGGATTTTCTTCACTGAAGAAAATAAATGTTATAAATCAGTATTAAAGTGAAGGAGGGAGAGAGAAATTGTGCTAAACACAGAGAGAGAGAGAGAGAGAGATGGAGAGAGGTGGAGAGAGAAAGAGAGAGAGAGTTTTCAGGTAATTCATAGAAAGCTGTACAAATGGAGAAATGTATAATATAGCAGTGATGAACAGGCCCATTAATTATTGTATAATGACTGCATTCTCTTAATTAAAGTTGGCCGTTCTTTACATTATATGAACGTTCTTGAAACATTGGAAAGGTTCTTCACACTCACATAGCATGTTTCAAAAACAAGGTTCTCTAAAAAAAAAAAAAACAACAACTAGAGAAATCAAGAACGAAATTGTGATAAATATAATATCCAGAAAGCCTCATGTTCCAGAAGTGGTGATAAACCCTTACAGATAACATGGCCGATAGATAATTATGGGATGTTAATTTTGTAAGATCTGTAAACGTTGTAATTCTGCACAGACGTTGTATGCAAATGTATGAGTACAAAATGAATTAACACAACATAACCGACAATAGCCTTGATGTATTAGGGGCCCAAGACACCAGCTTAAATGCTTAAGGCAAGAAACAGGTTTGCGTCAATCCAAATCTCTGTCGGGTTCGATCCGGTTGTGTTAATGTAGAGCTCAGTTCAGTAGAGTGAAACCCTCAATGATTTTTGTGCAGTAAAAAAGAGACTTTTATTTTTAGTTCATTTCTTGTTTATCTTCACCTTTGTTGTATTTAGGCTTTGTTTATTGATTGGAAACAAAATGTTAATTTGTTGAAACGTTCATGTTGGCAAATGTTACTTATTGTTATTCTTTTCTGGACATGGTAAAATCTGTACATTTTGATTTTTTTTTGTAAAGGCAAAAATGAACTGAGGTTAAATGATTTCTGCAATAAATAGGCTCATGTTCATGTTATAAAAGCTTGCAGATTTCTGAAATCTGTTTTGCATAGTGAAATATGGAACTGCACGAGATTCTTGTGACTGAAATGTTGAAAATGATCATTTTAACTAAATGTATGCATACTGTCCTGTGGTGGGTAAGATAACAGGAGTGATTTATTAATGGAAGAGTCTGTCTTGAATGAGAAGTAAAGTGAGGGAAAGCGTTGGATGGCTTACCCCAATTAGGAAAAAAATGTGATCACGTTCGTTAACACCAAGGAATATCAGAAGTGTCACATGTTTCCTGCTTTATTTGACTTTTATTTTGCAGTGGAGTCCTAACAGTTTTTACAGATTTACTTTGCGAAGTAAATATAAAACCAAAGAAGACCAGAACATACAAAACCATTAATAAATATTTCAAAAACATACATAAAGAAAAGTGAAAAGTAGAACTGAGAAAAATACTCATTTATAAGTAACAGTACGATATAGGTGCTGTCAAAACAAAACCTTACATCTTCAGGTTAGTAACCTTCTTAGCTTTTGATGAAATACAATGCAGAAATCATTTATTCTTAGCCATTTTAAACCACTTCTGTTGGTCCGTTTATGCAGACACAATCTAAAAGGCAGCTGATGTTCCCAGATAAAATGGAGTTACATGGTTTTCTATGGACAAATAATGTATGATTTAAACATGGATCTGTATAATATAGCAAATAGAAAAAAAGGAACAATGCACATTAACTGACCCAAAGGAAAAACTGCCAGTGTTGGGCAAATGTCTGACTTTCAGTCATAGAGTCCACTGAGCTAGAAATGATGCAGATGAACAACAGGATTATAAAATAAAACAATTTGCTTGAACTAAATAATACCACACGGAAAAACATCTCAAAGACAGAATACAAGTACAAATATGAGTTACAGCCAAGGGAATCAGCCATACCAGTATACGAGATAGGCTTTAAAGTAGGGAAAATAATACATTGACATTCATTAACTATTAATGCCACTTCTTTAAACTCCTTTTAAATGTGCAGTTTCATGCAGCAAACTCATAATGCTGAATTTTCCAAAATAATCATGTTTAAATATATTCAAATCGGTTCAATTCAAAACCCCTTAAAAGTGTAGGTCTCACTCACTTTACAAATGTAAAGTCATTTTTGCAGTTTTGCTGAGCAATGGTTTGTTGCAGAGAAATTGATGACTCTTGATTTCTATACAAGGGGTGTTGAAAGGAACCGGGTTTTGTGATACACTTGATGCCCAACCTATTTATTATTCAAAATGACCTTTGAACCTACATGCATTTCCTAAACTTTTCTATTTAATATCGATCATGGAAAATACTGGTAAAGCCAAGTAACTTTTCCCCATGAATGTATTTTTAAAAACACATTTTATGACAATCTGAATAAGAAATTTCTTCTTAAAACACACTTATGCAGTTTTCAAGAAGTTTCTAACATCCACCAATATTTCCTTCTTTGGGATTTGTTCTTAGGTAAGAACAGAATCAACACACACTCAAGGTGCACAAAGGTGTGAACCATTATGCAACACGTCATGAATCTGACATCCAGATTAGGACTTTTCTCAAGTACTAATTGGAGGGGAAAAAAAACAAAAGATACGTATGAGGCCCACTGGACCGGCTTTTTCTCTACTTACAACTTACAATTTCTGGCCCAGTGACCAGGTATCCCACACCTAAAGCATTCATTTGGACCAGCCTCAGCGCCCCCTCCTGGCCTTCGGCACTCTGCTTTAATATGGCCATTCCTGCCACAGTTCACACACTCTTTCATTCTCTGAGCTTTAAGCTTCCGACTCTCCACAGCAGCAGCCCAGTTCATCATGCCCACGTAACTAGGATGCGGAAACTGATTGATCTCTTGATATTCTTCAGCTGCATTATCTAGCACAGTGCGAAGGAATACATGGTCATTTACGTCCGGTTCCATGTTGTCCACGTCACATCCGTACGAGCAGTATAGTCGGAACTTTTCGTTGATGTAGTCCTCAAATGATTCTCCCTGTTTCTGGCATCTGTGGTAGTACACATTGAAAAGTTCTGACCCTGATCCCAGAGCTTTCGACATGCACCTGTGTAACTTGCACAACATTCTCTCCATCTGTCCGGAGTTGTCAAAGTCCGTTTTCTTTAAGCCACTTTTCTTTAAGTCTTTCTCTACTGCCTTCCAGGTTTCCGATGGACATTTTGCCTTGATCAAGCTAAGGACCTCAAAAGGAGGCACACCAATGGCAATCCATTCTTTTATCTTCTTCCAGAACTCGTGGTTGGAATTGTACTTCTGCAAGTTAGGGAGGTCTTCAAGGAGCTTAATGGGATTAAAAAGTTGTGCCTTGCATGGACTGACTGGCATCAGTGCTTGCCCATCCCTATACTCACAGGGAGGGGTTTGATTCCATTCTGCTAGAGCTTGGGGATACTGGAGTGATGACGAATTGACCTCTTCATTGACAGACTTGAGTTGCATCCTCAACGATTTGATCTTTTCTTTGTCAGAGTTGTGTTTTAGCCTCAAAGATTCGATCTCTTCATCATCAGACTTGAGTTTCTGCCTTAATGCCTTGATCTTTTCTTTGTCAGAGTTGTGTTTTACCCTCAAAGATTCGATCTCTTCATCATCAGACTTGAGTTTCTGCCTTAATGCCTTGATCTTTTCTTTGTCAGACTTGTGTTGTAGCCTCAAAGATTCGATCTCTTCATCATCAGGCTTGAGTTTCTGCCTTAATGCCTTGATCTTTTCTTTGTCAGAGTTGTGTTTTAGCCTCAAAGATTCGATCTGTTCACCATCAGACTTGAGTTTCTGCCTCAACCTTCTAACCTCCTCATCACACTGTGCTTGAGCTTGGGCCTTTGCTCTTCTCAGCCACTTGTTTTCTTCTTCCTGTTCCCTGAGTTTCATCTTCAGCGAGATGATCTCTTCCTTTTTCATCTTTTCACATCTTTCCAGACTCTTTACTGCTGGGTCGTACTCCAGAGCCATGATGGCCATGGCCACGTTGGCTTTATTTTTACCCTCTTTAAGGTTCTCCCACCACTTGCTGTGTTCGGCAGGGCTCTCGTTGGTGGGGAACGTCCCCATCTTTGTTTTAGTCACAAGCTTTTCTGCAGCTTTGGCTCCTTGCGTCATCAAACCAAGGCAGAGAAACCTGGCTTCTGCCATATTTTGTGACTTGTAGGGCATTAACTGACCAGGCATTTTGGAGCACTTCGATTAGCTGAAGACCAAAAACAAGAAGGTTAAAAGAAGAAGTGGTCGAACTGGGAACAGGTGCCCCCAAAATAATAGTGAAGGTAACACTCCACTTGGAGTAGTCAGGTTTATATTAAT
>JAVGWN010002330.1:0-11253 GCA_034552555.1 Semaprochilodus insignis
CATGGAGGGAGTTCTGAGAAATGACTCAGCTGTTTGTCCTCAGGTCTTGGCCATCACAACAAGACTGCACTCCCTGTTCCAGTTCGGGGGGACCTGGCAGGGGTCAGAATTCAGCAGGTGACCACGTATGGAGACTGCAGCTTAGCTGTGTCCACAGATGGCCAACTCTTTGGCTGGGGCAACTCTGAGTACCTGCAGCTTGCCTCAGTCACAGAGGCAACGCAGGTAAGGTCTAGGGCCCCTAAAGAGCTGTCCCTTGTAGCTCTTCTTTAACCACACTGTAGGAAATGTGTCATCTTGTCAGCTGTGACTGTTCTGTTTAGAGACTTCCTCTTTGTTGTGTATTCTGATTGCTTGCTGCAAAACAAGTATTTAAGCACTGTTGCTGTTTGTCACGTACACTCACTGACCACTTTATTGCACCTTGTGTCTGTATTCATAGATACAGTCGTGTACTGCAGGAACACTGAGATGGTAGTGACCAGTATCTAGATCTACTGCAGATGAATATAAATGAACCTGAACTTCTTGATGAGTGAGTGTTTTAGGGCATCAGTGGTTAAAAAAATAGTTGACAACAAATCATGTTATCGATTAGTTGGCTTGATGACCTTTGTTCTTCCCGTTGCATCACATGGCTCAAAGAGGGAAACAGATTTCACAGAGTGGAAAAATCATAAGATATGGTGCAGTATGCGATTTTTAACAGCAAAACAAATACACCCCTCCATTCAGTGCTCCCCCAGAAGCTTGGCCAAATTCATGGACGTGCATTGCCAAGGCATATAACATTGGGCTAGTAATGCAATGAAAGTTACCTTGGTTGTGGGTTAGCAAACTGTTGCTATGATTGCTGCTGCATTGCTAACCAGTTGCTATCAAAAACATTATAAAACAGGACAAAACAATACTGACCCACTGACTCTGTTAAATGGCATTAATGTCATTCAAGCAGAAACAGGGATAATAAATAGATAATTGCATGAATTAGTAGGTGTACAGGTATTATTAATACAAGATACAGGACGCAAGATGGATAGATACAATAGAAAACAATAGTAGATGTACTGAATAAGGTGACCAGTGAGTGTACTGTTATTGAGTGATGTCATTTCATACTTTCATAATTCCTATACACATAATTCCTATACACTGCATAATGTCCATAACATTAAAACCACCTCCTTGTATCTACACTCACTGTCCATTTTAACAGCTCCACTTACCATATAGGAGAACGTTTTGTAGTCTGTCTGTTTCTGTGTATACTTTATCCCCCTTTCACCCTGTTCTTCAATGGTCAAGGACCCCCACAGGACCACCAGTATTTGGGTGTTGGATCATTTTTAACCCCGTGGTGGTGTGTTAGTGTGTGTTGTGCTGGTGCGAGTGGATCAGAGACAGCAGTTCTGCTGGAGTGTTTAAACACCTCAGTGTCACTGCTGGAGTGAGAGTAGTCCACCAACCAAAACTGTCCTGTGGACACTGATGAAGGACTAGAGGATGACCAACACAAACTGTGCAGCAGCAGATGAGCTATCGTCTCTGACTGTACATCTACAAGGTGGACCAGCAAGGTAGGAGTGTCTAATAGAGTGGACAGTGAGTGGACACAGTGTTTAAACACTCCAGCAGCACTGCTATGTCTGATCCACTCACACCAGCACAGCACACACTAACACACCACCAACACGTCAGTGTAACTGCACTGCTTAGAATAATACACCACTGAGATAATACCCGCTCTGTGGTGGTCCTGTGGGGGTCCTGACCACTGAAGAACAGGGTATACAGAGAATCACATGGACTACAGTCTGTAATTGCGGAACTACAAAGTGCTCCTATGTGGTAACTGGAGCTGATACAATGGATGTAGAGAGTAGAAGCAAGGAGCTGGTTTTAATGTTATGGCTGATCGGTGTGTGTGAATTTGCATGTTCTTGCTTGCTTCTTCTTTTAACGAGGCTGAACAACAGTGCACGAGTCAGCTGTCCCTGTGTGCTCCACAGATCAGCTCTCCACGGCTGCTGCCTCTGAAGGCAGTGGGGAAGGTGGTGCAGGCTGCATGTGGGGGAACCCAGGTTGCTGTACTCAATGGTGAGCACTTCCCCTCTTCTTGTAGCAGCCTGTGTGTTAGTAATGAGTTTTCTGAGAAGCAAATTGTTGAACATCTAATAAGCTACTTGCTTAAATGGATTTTTTGCAAGCTATAAACTGCACTTAACAGATCTGCAAGGCCTTCTGAATTAATGTTGCTGCCATGGCTACCATTTCTTTCAGTGCCATCAAAGACAAGTAAGCTTTGAGTTTTTTTTTTTTTAGTTTTACCCTTAAAGCACTAAACATGCAGTAAAGCAGACGCGTTTATCCACTATTTACACACAAATCAAATAGAATCTAATCAAATGAAACATTTTGCTAATGTTAATGAGCTTACACCGAGCACTGTTCTAAAGAAACTTACTGAGTCCGGATTGTTCACAGTGATGCTGATAGGAAGGAACCGGAGATCTGTAGTTCTCCGAAAGCTCCCTCAAAGAACATTAATACATGACATGTTCACAAATCTGCTGTTTACTACCACATACGTAATTGCACACCTGCCTATCTCAACATATTGTACTTTCCTATATGTACACTTAACACTAAGCTGTATTTCACTCTACTGCATATGCTAACTGCTGTTTGCACCTCAGTTCTAGTAAAGTTCTGACATACAGTTTCTGCTCTTGCACATCTGTGTATTTACTGTCTATGCACATGTTGTATTGTGTCTCTGTCGTTTTGTCTTTGTTCTCTTGCTTTCTGTTTATCTGTTGTTTTAATCTCTGCACTGGAGATGTAGCCTGACAGTGTTTCATTAAACTGTACAACCCTGTACTGGTATAATGACAATAACGTTGAATTGAATTGAGGTAGACACACAGCACCATAAGGCAAAATAGTACCTAAAGAAAACTATATATTTAAACTAGAGACACATGTAAGTTCACTGGTTGTTTAGTATAAGGCGTAAAGTGGCTATACTTCCACTGCAGACATTACAACTATCACCACTATTGTAAAGAAACCCGACTCTCTAAATGTCTGCTCTAAATGGTTTAGTGTTACACCAGAATGATGTAAAAAAAAATTGTACTGACATTAAAAACAATGCTGTCCTCTTTATTTGAAACATGAAATATTACATGTTTTTTACTTGCAGAGGAAGGTGAGGTGTTCGTATGGGGTTATGGAATTCTGGGAAAAGGGCCTAATCTGTCTGAGTCTGAAATCCCAGAGAAAGTGCCAGCTACGCTTTTTGGGAGGTCAGAGTTCAATCCCACAGTAAAAGTCTCTCAAATCCGCTGTGGACTCACCAACTTCGCAGCCATCACAGGTAATCACTTTAGTCCTGCAGCTGTTTCCTGTATTTATGTGATGTATTGTCCCCCTTCGAGTTATTCATTAGGATTTCGCTGACCTAAGCATTTAATATAATCTACATGCCTGTTGATTGTATTTATTTGTTATTTTTAATTTATTTATTTATTTATTGTTTGTTTGTTTATTTATTTTAGATTGTGGTGAATTGTTTGTCTGGGGCAAGAATGTGAGAGGATGTCTAGGCATCGGGAAACGAGATGACCAGTATTTTCCATGGCGGGTTAGTAGACTGCAGCCTGCTGCCAGATCTGATATACAGTGAAGGCAAACATGTAGTCAGACACTTCAGAAGGGAAGCATGTATTCAGACACATTTGCTATTTAATCTACTTTCAGTGCATATATTCACTTCATATTTACAAACACAATGAATTCTGACTTGTAGTTCTTAATATGAACAGAGTTATAACTTTGTAACTTGTAGGGGAAAAAGTACTCAGACGCTATATTGAAATATATATACACATGTAAAGGTTAACAGTAAAAAGCTACTGCCATTGGTTGGGAAGACTTTGAGCACCAAGCGGCAGTTATGGTGAAGGTGAAGGACACAATAATAGAATTCTTTGGCGATAATTCAGCTTGTAATGTTTGGGGAAAGTATTCACAAGAACACACCTACAGTGAAGTACAGGGGTGGGAGAATCATATATGATGCTTCTTGTCTGTAAATGGTACTGGGACACATCACTGACAGACACATGAATAGATCAGTGTACTTGGAGGTGATGGAGGATGCTTTAATCATTATAACCATCAATAATATGTATATTTAATCCACCAGACTGGTTTCTAAAAATGTGAAGGTGTTTGCATGCCCTTGCCCATCTCCTGATGCAGATCACCTTGACAGTTAATGGAGGATTATAAAATAATGAGTCCGTCAGAGGGACCTCTCTGGCTTTGAAGTTGGACTGAGAATTGAAGTTGGACTTGTACTAATGCTAATAATTCCTGGCGTCCGACTATTGTTCCCCATCATTGTTGTAGTAGTAATAATAATAATAATAATAATAATAATACTACAGAGCATATAGAGGACCTTTCATACCATTGGCAGCTCAAAGTGTTTTACCGACCTTTGGCAGTTGTAGTAGACATATTTATGCCCCTAAATACATACTATTTTTGTTCATAATTCTGAGTCACTGTGTATAAAAATGGAGTGCACTGGAATTATATTAAATAACAAAACTTAAGTATCTGAACACTCTCTTCTGCTCACTGTATACATGTAGATAGTTTTACAGATCTATGTACAGATTTGTATATACAGGAAAGAATCTGTCTTAAGTTTGTGATGCTCATGTTTTTTAGGTCACAGTACCAGGACATGTGGTGGATGTTGCTTGTGGGGTTGACCACATGGTAGCACTGGTCAAGTCCATCATTTGAACTGAAGATGTTAGACTGAGAGTCTAACATGCACATGGGTTAGTATGCTGTATGGCGCTCTTGTACTGCACAGCATTCTGAATCAAGGAAGCCATGAGTGCATTTATGGCACTTATCTGCTGTTCACTGCATGGCCAGAAAATGAGGACAGAGGTCTCTTGTACCTGCTGGAAACTTTGAGATCCATGGTTCTTTGCATGTGGTAAAAATTATGGCTCAGTCAGTAATGCTAACGTTGCTAACAATGAATACAAGTGCAAAAAAGCCACCAGTTATCATTATGAAAATATTGTGCTCACTTTTAGGCTTTCATTACCAGCAACATCAGATTATATATGGTTGAGCTATTTCTTAAAGGAGCACACGGATCACGTCTCCTGCAACAAATGAACTCTATGAACTAAAATGCAGTGGTGTGGAAGCTGCTCAGGTGGTGTCATATTTGCAGCACCTCGGAATGCTGTTTCAGGATCAGTTTTCTTAATGCATCAATGATGTAAAGTTGCAGTTTCCAGGATTAGCTCTGATCCTGGCTTGGTTGTTCAGTCCCACCTGACATTGTGATCAAGATGAAGCTGGAGCTGGAATGCTAATCAGCTCCCAAATCTCAGTTCCAAAAACTGCTCACTCCACTTCCCAAGTTCTACAGAGAGGAAGAGTTCCTGTATCATTGCTTCCAGCAGGAAGGAGCAAGGTCTCTGTGAGGTTCTTAACTTTAGGCCCTGATTGGAAATCTTGAGAGACTGTTCCGCTTGAAGATCGTCACACTATCTTGCCTTACTGTACAGGATTCCAGCCTTGATCCTGGAGAACACCACCCTGCACAATCTAGTGTCTCCCTGCTCCCACACACCCAAAGGTGTGAAATGTAAATGGCCACTTTAATCCATTGTGCAATTAAGTTTGAGAGTGCAACTGTCAAATCACCAGTTCAAATCACCATTTCACTGCAGTTTTGATTATTACAGTGTACACTATCAAAAATATTATCTTAAGTTGTCAGTGGGGAAAATTAGGGCTGATAGATGAATTGTTTTTATATAAAAATCTTTTTTTTTCAATACACAAGAGCCACCTTTTTAGAACAGCCTACTTTACCACCTATGTTGCTGTAACAAATTTGAAGTGGGATGACTAAAGCTAATACGACAGTGCTTTTGAACCGCTGGTGAACCACTAAAGCTCACAACCATAATTGAAAAAATTAGACCCCAATTTATAGATTAGATTAGCCAAGAGAGTTTGCCCAAATCTTTCAGCCCTAAGTGCAATTGTTAAGGTTATACACCTATAACTCATTTTCATAGAACAGTGAAGATCTTTGTTGATTCTAGATTCAGTTATGGCCATATTTTTTTAACTAAGACGTTTGTTCCTTAGCTGATAAAATGTTTGCTCAGATCTGTTGGAAACAAGGAAGACACTAAAATGTGTAAGGCAGGAAAAAGGGCTGGGTCCTAGAGCAAAGCACAGAAATCAAACATCTATATCGTATGGCTACATTGTAAGATTACTGTCTGTTACAATAAAGTGTCTTCTTAAAGTTGAGCCATGGCCAAGTCGTCAAACTGCACTTCCAACAAAAGCTAATAAAGTTTTTCCCAAGCAGCGTTGGGAAATTCCTTTATGGTGTCTAAACGAATGAGATGTTCATGTAAGTAGGACCTAAAGAAAGATGTTAATCCTCAAAACAAACAAAAAAAAATACCCACCAAACTAAATGCAGACCATTAGATTATAGGTCCATTCATTATACAATCTTCATGGTTGAAGGGGCAGTAAAAAAAAAAAAAAAAAAAAAAAAATGTGACTCTATCCAGGCACACTTTATGGTAACCACAAGGGAAACTATATCTTTGCTCACAGTGAAAAATCTGGGCTTTGTACATAATACTACAGACAAATAGAATAAATAAAAAGTGAATGTGGAACACTCACATGAGGGCTGGGAGGCAATCCCATAAAAGTATCAGTTCAGTTCCAGCCATCTGGTTATTGGGAGATGAGTCTGAAGCAATGAGTTTGCCTGCACATGGACATATTCTGGGAGACAAGTTTGGTGTCAGTGTCTAGACAGGTTGGATTTCAGTTTGAACAAAGTGGAGAAAGTAAAACGTAAAATTTGTAATGCAAAATTCTCTTCTGAGAATGTGTGGAATCAACTCTGATCCCCATTACTTGGAGTTGGAGAATCTATCATTTCTGGAATCGAAAGAGTTCATCTGCATAAAGAGCAAAACTGTTCTAGACACTTGATAGTTCTTTTGCTCTGTAGGATAATGTAAAACCCTTGCAACGCAAACATAGCTGAACCTGAAATGAATTCCAGGTGTTCAATTTTACAAATTCCCTGAGGGGCAAGAAAGGTTTAATTCAGCCATACACAATCAGAGTTACTCTCACAACTAAATGTGAACAGCCATCTGCACAGTGTCATGCAATCCCCATGTTCCCGATAAATCTCCTGAACTTGGCTAGTGGATTTCTATAGTAACAATGAACTCAACAGGCAAAGGAAAACTCGAAAGCAAGCCAGGGCATTTCATCGCAGACACACTAGAAGCTGGAAAAAAACATACTGTTTTCATGTCTTTTAATGGTCAGAGAAGAAACAGGTCACCCCTTTGTAACACTGATAAATACATGGTTTCTGCTAATCAGAGCTAACAGAAGAAAAAGCCTGTGGGGGGAAAATAAACCCAATACCATCCATGTTGTAAGAGTGACCCCTTCCCACAAAAAAAAAAAAAAAAAAAAGATATTCCTTCCGAAGGGCAAATAATCTTTCTCGTCCCCACCCCACCTCCCCCCACGTCAGAACAGTAAGATCTTTAACAAAGATCTTAAATAAAGTGCAGACTAGGGTGGGATGGTAGAAGGCCTAAACTAATGCCAGTATCCGTGACACTTGACGACCCCCCCCCCTTTAACATTCAATAAACAACCATAATTCCCCACATCCTGTCTTTGCTAGAGGAACAAGTTTTGAGAAATGCTGAGTGGTAAAGAAGCAAATGAAATATTGTGTGCCACCATTTCTTCCCAATCACAAAACACAAGACACATGAAGGGGGGGAGGGGGAGGGGGGAAAAAAGGTTAATCTATATCAGAAATGTGTGTTAAAAAACAGTTTACAGTAAATTGCACAATTCATTCTCTATTTTCGTATTCATATCTTGAAAAAGACGTGAAAAGTGAAACACTGAACTGAGATAGTGTTTAACTACAATTTTACTCTACTCAGAAACCCAAGCAACGGGTCAGCTGTGATCTGTTCAATTCCAGTCTGATAAAAGTTCAGAGCAATTCTGCTGGAGTACAGAAAACCCACTGATTGTACTTTGGATACAAGAAAAACAACAACAACGACAACAACAACAACAGCAACAACAACAGTAACAACAGCAACAACACAACAACTTAGTCATAACTCGGCCACTTGGCATTGAAAACATGAACACAGGCTTTAGGTGAGGGTGGGGAAAAACACAAAAAAGCTCTTTTTTTTCCAGAAATAGAATATCAGCAAGTCAGATAGTACTTCCTTAACTACCAAACTAATCCGCAATAATCGCCTTTCAAATTGCACTCAAAAAACAAAATACTTGGGGTTTTAGACGAGGAGTCTGTTTAGGCCTAAAGTAACTTGGCACTGTAAGCGAAGCGGGATGGGGGGGGAGAGAAACAAGAAAATGAAAGTGTGTGTACATTCTGAGTTCTCTGTTAAAGAGGACCAGTCACTAATACATAACGATTATTTGCAATGTCTCTGGAAAAGGCTGTTAGGGTGCTGGGGTGGGCCTCAGCAGTCCTCATGGCCATAGTGAAATGCCGTAAGGGGAGAAAGCAGATAAGGCTTAAGGAGAGTGAAAGAGAGAGGGGGAGAAAGGGAGGGGGCAGCAAAAACAGAACACTGCAGTCACACCAGCCGAGGGTCCCTGTAGAATAGAAGGCAGGGCAATAAAGGATTGGGACAAATATTGGCACAGCTTTCTGTATAGAAGGGGGGAAAGCCCAATGCTGACTGCGAAACTTAAAGCATGCCCTCCCCTGCATATCTCCCATCACTCACCCCATCTTTCAGTCCCACCCCCAGCTCCCATAACCCCCTCACATACAGAGGTCCTGGAGAAGCTCTTGGCACTTTTAAGAGAGTTTTGACATTGAGAAATCGATACGCTAGCAGGGAAGCAAGACTCCTGTCCGTTCAGGAGTAGAAGAGCCTCTCACTGTCCTGTGCTCTCATTGGTCCTCAAGGCTCCAATCACACTCTGGATGTTCTCCTCAGGGACCTGGAAAAAAGACAAGATGGTGGCAAGATAAATCCACAGTTTTCTACAGTTTTCTCCTTACCCCAAATGTGAGCAATCGGCCAGGATCTATGAGGCTAATGCAGCTAACAAGCAGTGGAGAATTAGCCACTAGGTTAGCGGGAGTAAACTGTATGCCTCAATCATGGGACACGCCTCAAACCACATCAACTTATTAAACATTAAGTCATATTAAACAGACTTGCTAATGTTCTTTCTGACATTGCATGACCCTTTTACCCCATTTCATCTGGTCACTTAATGAATCTTGAGAATCAGGATTACAATCTGGATTAATAAAAAGGCCAAACCACGGAAAAACACAGGTGTAAATACACACAAGACACGTTTAAAATAGATACAAATCCGATCTCTCAAACCATTTCAGGAGATGGTCTGAAACGTATTTGAGCCAAACTGTTACGGCAGTGTAAACACATCCGTCTCTCCATGACACATTTGACAACCAAAACCCCTCCCAGTACAAACAAAGCTGATTCCAGGACAATCAAAATTCCTCCCAGTACAACCAAAACTTATCCCAGGACAATAAAAACCCCTCCCAATACAACAGAAACCCCTCCCAGTACAACCAATACTTAACCCAGGACAATCCAAACTCAATCAAACCAACAAGTTCATCACACTGCTAAAAGCAGAAGCAGCCTGTTCTGTTTGTCTGTCCTTTTGTCCATTTTATGTATTATAGAATATCAAAGTGTCAGAAACCATATGAGCAAATTTAAAAAAAGAGACACTTCGGTCTGTGTTTCAGTAGTCTTCCGAGGATATCCACACACAAAAAAAATCTGGGAAAAAACCCTCTTCTGATGATGTAACTTGAAAGTGGGGAAAACAGCTGAGGAAAACTACAACAGGTTTACAGTAGATGTTGGAGGGTTTGCAAATAATCCAAGTAATCCACTCCAAATAAGACCTCACCTTAATTTGACAAAACACTTTTCTGTAGCATCTGATTTGCTCCAAATAAAGACAATTGTTTCTTTGGGTAAGAGGTACTAATTTGGTAATGCTGGGTTGGAATTCAGTATTGGGTATACTGGGTTGGTTGTGCTTATTAGCCTAAAGATCAGTGGCTGGTCTAGCAGTAAAGACTGGTTGACATGACTGGTATTCCCAACGATTACATGATGTATTTAGGTAATGCAAAGTATTTTAGCATGGGATTAATACAAATAAAAGTGAATTCTGTCAAATGGATGTGCCCGAGGAATAAAATCCTGCGCTACAGAACACTGCACAATAAGATAAATAACGCTTTAACATGTGGCGTTCGGCACATTTTGTCCTTCTATTTATTATTAGCTATATTAACCTTACAACTCCAGTGCAAAACCTAGCAAATAGTGCGCATGCATTGCTGCGAGTCACCCTTTAAACCCTGAAACAGTCATTTTAAAGTCAGAAGCATCGGGTAGTATATTGCAATACTTTTTTTGGACCATGTCGTATGTTTTAATGTGTTCTCACCAGATCATCAAAAAAGGAGATGCAGTTTGATGTTTAAGCCTCAAAAGTAAAATCAGCTTTATGCTGATGGCATTATGCCAATAGTAGATCATTCACATACACCCAAGAAGACAAATCTGTCTTCATATTTTGACTCGAGTTTGACTTTTTGAAAACTCACAATCAGATTCATTGGGTTGGGGGCAGAAGCACAACCAACACTCCAAAAGGTTATCACAGCCATTGCGTGCATCACCAGAGAGGTCTCCTTGGAACATAGCGCAGAAAAGGTTTGTGAAGAAAGGTACTAACCAGAGCGTGGTCAAACTTGAAGGTGCTGATGTAATAGGCTGGAATGTCAGCTGTCGCCAATGGTTCAGATATTTGAGCTACAATCCCACATTCATCTGTGATGAAACATTTGAATGGAAAAACATTATTGTTTAGATTATTTAACCCTAAGCACTCAGAGGTAAACCATTATGAAAAGACATGCATGGAAACCAGAGATTTTGCAGTATGTCCAAACTCACCAAATCCTAAGGGTTGTCCTCCAATTCGAACCATTTTCCAAAGCTCCCCTGAAGCGCTGGTGAAGAGGACATTGTTGGGAAACCTTGAAGAAGAAGGGGGGGAAAAAAAAAAAAAAAA
>JAVGWN010002331.1:0-11251 GCA_034552555.1 Semaprochilodus insignis
CATTCTGGAATTAATTGGTATCTGTGTGTGTGTGTGTGTGTGTGTGTGTATGTGTGTGTATGTGTATATATATATATAATATTTATTATTTGTATATTTCCAGACACTTCTGTTCTTTCCTCTGTGCTGCTGTAACATTGTAAATTTCCCCACTGCGGGATTAATAAAGGACTATCTTATCTTATCTTATTGTTAATACACAAGAGCTGAAATTTTTGTAACAGCCTACATTTATCAACTATGTTGTAACTAATTTTAAGTGGGGGAAAAACTGAAACTAAAAACACAGGCTTTTGAACCACCTGTAGATGAGTCGGACAACATAGGAACAACCCATGTACTGTGTACATGAACATAACCATGGCAGTCAACTGGCAGTCTGATGTGTTAACTGGCTACAGAAAAGGTGGATACAGGAGTCTTCTTGGCCTAAAGAAAGGCATGTACCTCAATTTATAGAGAATAGTCACAGTTTAAATCACAATTACAGTACTGGTCAGAAACATCGCAATTGGATAGTTTGCCCAAGTCGTTCAGCCCTAATGCCTGTTATGATTTAGTGTCCTGTATAGGAACTGTTTTGGAGCTTTTGCTCTCGGTTTAGCAAGGCTTTTCAAAGCTGATTTAGTTTCAGTGCTTTGTAGCAATGCCCTCTACAAACGTCTGTCTGTTCCGTCAAGCTGCTGGACTTGCACAGTTTGAACCTAAGGTTGTATATCAACTACGGACATCTTAGGAATGTACCGTGTCATGTTGATCTGTCATACCATGGAACTTGATAGAAAATTGCAGTGCAGTGTTTGTGCAGTTTGGTATCATTGTCAGGGATTCGCATCTCTGGCGAGGCATGCAGAAGAATTTATGATCTCCAAAAATGAAAGCATCACACTGCCGTGACTCTGCATGAACTTGATTTACCCATTAAGTTATAGCTGGATCCTTGCCCAGATCAGGTGACGCCGATGTGGTTAGATTTACATGCATAAACTATTTGTCATGTAGCGTGTGTGTTCTCAGAGGTGCTGTTTGCCGGGTACAGCTTTTCAATCAGATGGTCCCCTATAGGCTTCCATATTCTGCGTTTTTCTTTTGCTGCATACTTTGGAAGTGTTTTATGATTGCAAATGAACCGCACGCTTGCCAAGCCTTCGATAATTTCCCAGGTTTCTTCTTCTTGTGTTTTCCCAAATCCATTATTTTCTTAAATGAGACAGCAGTGTTTGAAGTGGAGAGCGCGAGAGTGTGAGAGATTGTGAACGTTTCTTGCGGCACAGTCGCGTGCTGCGGAGAAGGCACACTGTTCTCGCCCTCGCGTTTGTTTACCTTCACCGATAACGCTTATCAGGGGTTGAGCTGCATGGGTGGAATGCAGTACATTTAACAATGATATTCTGCAGGCCTTATCTGGCGTAGGCCGCATCGTACATCACACGCAGCTTTCAAAGTCCTCGCGAGCATGCCGAGGGACGGGATTAGCCAAGCGTTTGTTTAGCTGGAGTGGAACTGCACTACGCTTTGTCAAATTACTGCATACGAGATGTTTACAGTTGCGCGACATGGTTTCTGGTAAGGTGCTAATTGTTTTTTATTAAAGGACTTAATAGCAATACAAGAGTCCAAGTTTAGATTAGTTTTAATCATTTGTCAACGCTAGAGCTTTTTCCAGCTCGGATCATTCTCAGATTATTAATAAAATTGTCTACCTCCAGGCTAAGCAAAGCAGAGCGGGCGTTGAGGGTGTTATTGTGGATCTCTCCATTTCACACTGACACTGAGCTGATTGCTTAATGGAGCGGTCCCTCTGCCGGCTCTGTTGTGGTGGACCTCGCTTGTTGCAGAAGTTTCTTTCTTGCTGGGAGAGAACGGTAAAGAAAGGTGGGGGTGAGGGGGTTGGGGTTCGCCCAGGCCCTTTCACCATGGGATTGATGGCTCTCATGCGCTCTTCGTGTGTGTGTGTGTGTGTGTGTGTGTGTGTGTGTGTGTGTGTGTGTGTGTCTGTGTGNTGTGTGTGTGTGTGTGTGTGTGTGTGTGTGTGTGTGTGTGTGTGTGTCTGTGTGTGTCTCCCCTTTGGAAGCCATTTGTCTACAAGGCTGGGGCCCTGTCTGGTGGAGCAGGCCTAGCCCCTGTGGAGGCCCCCCTCTGCTTTTGTGTCACTCCGTCTGTGCCGAGATATGTCAGGCAGCAGAGGGGCTGATTGTTGAGCCCTGGCCCCATGCTGAGGCCTTTGGTGGGGGTGGGGCAGAGGTAGATGGGCTGCTGGACACTTTACTCCCTGTTGACACCAGCTCCCCCTGATCCACGTGTTTTTCTTTCTCAGAAGGGAGAGATATGGGGAAACGGCCATATGCAAAAGCTGTCACTGTCAGTTATATTAGTAGTCAAGCAATATGCCGATAATTTTGGCCATTATTTGAGTCGAGTTTTGAGGTTTGATTCTTAACAAAAAGCCAAACTGGGCATGAAAATGGGTTCAATTGGGCAGTAACAGACTATGTAGAGGCTTTAAAACAATCCCAAATGCTTTTTGGTGTCAGTCAGGCATCACGCTAGTACTCCAGTTAATCAACTTGAATGTGTTATAGACGTAACATTTTCAGTATAAGGGTATTTTGAGGATAATTGATTAGGAGGCTTATTTCCATATAGCCGATGTACTGCACACGTGTCTCATACATTTTAGCCATTTCTGGGTTTGTTGGTGTGATTCTTTTGCTGCCATGGTATAATTTTCGTCGTTCTGAAACACCTACATTTATATGCAAACACCTTCAAGATTTGATCAGATTTCTTTTTAATATAAAATTTCATTTTCTGTTGTATCTTATCATTTCAGAGCCATGTGCTGTCATTTGTATTGTGTCATCCAGCTAATACCTGCTAATACCCGGCCTTGTCATTCAAGAACATTTTGGTATGCAGCACTGTAATCAGGCTTTGTACACCACAACTCCAGGGTGTCATGTTGAAGATTCTTGTGTATAACACTTTAATTTCAAAATTATTAATTAATTTAATTTGGAAGCCTCTGAAGTAAATTTCCAGCTAGTCTTTTTTTGGGTTAAAAATAAAGAGTTTCTTTGAGCTATACTGTTCTTAAGCATCAAATACTGCAGGTGTTTGAACTGTGGGTTCTTTATGTGTAGACAGTTGGAGCATTATAGAAACCTGCAGTGGCATATGTGGGCACAAAAATCTATACTCTCCTCACAGAGATCCTGTTGGTAGGTCTTTGAGATCCTGCAGTGCTTTGCTGTGAAATTTGTAAACTGTGTTAATGCTGGAGAGAGGTCGATAAGCTAACCGTGGAGCCCTTTCAGCAGCCAGTGTGCTCCTGTGAGAACCAGACCTTTTTGAAGGGGTTTCAGGCTGGCCCTGCCGCTGTGTGAGGTCGCCTTATTCTTCTAGCTGCCTCCCTTCTGCTTGAACGTAGGGGGGTTGGGGGTTTGAGATGGAGATGTGGCAGATGCTTGTCCCATTCCCCTCCCTCCCAGCTCCAGATGGAGGTATGCAGTGTGTAATCTTGACTCCCAGGCTCCTTTGGTGACCCCTCCATGTTGTTCGCGATGTCCAGCTGTCACAGAACATCATCAGGCCTTCATCTGTCCGCACATTTGGTTTCCTCTGGTTGGGTTTTGCCTGTAGAAACCATGAAATGATCAAGTAAAACTTACATAGGTGGCATTTTATGAAGCAGCCAGGCTCTACCTCTGCAGTTGATCTCCAGAGGGAAAACCAGTGAACACATCCCCTTTTGTGTCACTTTATTCGCATTTAACATCTCCACTTCCGTTTGTCACCAGAATTTCACCTAGGCAAGCATGTCTTTTCAGACTGCCGTGTTAGTTAAAGGTACTCTACTGGGATTCAGTGGAGTTCGCTGTCATTGTCCAAGTGCTTTTGTGCATAGAGTGGTGAAAGGACACATGGTCTAATAAGACTTTCCCTATGTGGATATGTGCAGTGACGGAAGGAGAATGGCGCAGAGGGCTCTCCTTTGTCATGGTAAACCAGGACTTGACCACCTGCTATGAAGAGAACCCAACAATGGCTGCCTACAGATACATGGGAAACTGGAGAGGAACTCTCTTACACACCCTGAAATGCACTGGGGACATCCTGAGACTTTTCATCTTGAGAGAGTGGGGTCTGTTGCAGCTTGAGCCTGTGGGTGAGCCTGGCGATCTGGTCTTCCCCATGGGATGCAGTCTGTTCTCAAATCCAGCAGTTTTGTTGGTAGGTTGCAGGGAACTCATCTTGAAGGATCTGTTTGTGTGTTGTAATAATTGTCTGAATTCAACAAGAGACACTTCTTTGGCCTTGCGCCCTGTACTACGGACTGCTGTAGTCAAACAGTGTGCACTGAGCATAATCCTGTTTTTTCCCAGGGGGGGATTGATAGGGAGTAGCATGTTAGGACATCTAGAGCTTTTTGTCTTAATAGATTCACCATAGCAGGGTTTCTCGACTCGGTCTTTGAAGGGGCCCCCAAATGGTCCACATTTTTTTGTGTAACCATATGTGTCGTGAGTTACGTTGGAGCACAAATGTGGACCATCTAGGGACCCTGAGGACCAGGTTGGTAAACATTGCACTATAGACTGACCAGTATACAAAAATACATGTCTTATATCCATTTTAGGGAGCCAGAAAATTCCTGTACTGGACATCAGACAGTATGGTACAGCATGGTATAGTTATTAATCCAAACCCAGAGCTGTCCGTACCCTGGTTAGGTGTCTATATCCATTTGCCACAGTATAACAGAAGTCTGAAATTATGCGTAGTTCTGTTTAGCTTGTGTGGTCACGTGATTTCTGGCACCAAACACGGACAGGAGCAACAACTGAGGATGCTGGTGTTTTTACTGATTCATTCATCTTTGTTCAGTAAGTGACATTGTGTGATTGCGTTGAGCAGTCTGTGGTTTGCATGGTTACTAGCTCCACTTGTACATTCCAGCTTTGTAACCTTTGGTAACCTAGCAGAGAGTGCCACTGGAGCACGGGAACTCAAATGAGGTATGGGTCACTTGTGGTACGGCTGTGGAAACTGTATATTCGCTACCCTACAGTAACACAATGTCCAGTGGAAAAATGGACAAATAGTTGAACAGTGATATACTACAGTGAAGGTTTTGGCGAAGGGCTCTGGGCTTTTAAACTTGGTGAGGGGAAGCAGATGTTATTGGTTAATAGTTTATTTTTTTTCCTCCCCCTGCTCGCCTGCTGCACAGCAATATGAGCAAAAATCAGAAGGCATTTTGGAGGCAGTCATCAACGATTAAATGTAAATATTTTGCTTAATGTAAGCAGGTGAGGCGAGAAGGTCAATTTCACTTTAAGTTATTTATAAAAGGCTTGTTTTATATTTAATCCTTGAAGAGGTATTTGACATGGAACATAGCACCCAGTAGAATGCTTGGTTGTTTAAAATGGCATCACAGTTCCTGAATGTGGTCTTATTATATGCATGCTCTCCAAAATAAAAGTTCTAATAAGGCTTTTTTTTGGAGTGATACCATAGGAAAACCCTCCACGTTCTTGGAAGATCGCTTGAGTCATGGTCCTGGACACATTCTGAGTTTTTTCAGAACTAGGGCTGAAGGATTTGGGAAGAATATCTAATTGCAATTTTTCTGATCAGTGTTGCGACTGCAATTTAAATTGCAATTAGAAACCGAAGTCCAGGCCTGTTATTTGGTCAGTAAGAAAAGAGCATCCCCTTTCTCAGTTAGCTGTGGTTATGATGTCACAGCATATACTTGTTTGGCTGCATCTGATTGGTCTAACCCATCTACAGGCAGTTTACAAGCTCTAATATTTTGTTAACGTTTCCCATATAAGACACGGTTTTGATAAAATAGCCTGTAATTAAAATTGCAGCTCCTGCGATCTGAATATTCCACTGAATTGTGATTTCGATATAAAATCGATTAATCTTTCAGCCTTTGAATATCTTCATGGCCTTTGGGCAAAGGGATGGGGTCTCCCATGTTTTTAGATTCATGTACAGAGGAATAAGGGTTGACCGGTAGGCAAAACAATAAGGAGTAAGTAGAATAAATGCCGTAAAATTCATTTCTATCTTTAGCAAACATCACTTGACATCAGCCTATTTATGCTATTTATATTGCCTTGTTTATTTAAGCTGTGTTTATGGAGCTTGTCATTCAAATAAGCCTTTTTAAGTGTTTTAATTATTATAATGAAGGAATAATAGAATGTGAGTTTAATTCCTTACAGCCTGTCTATTAGCACCTCATTGGCTTGGAATGAATGTGCATTCCAAGTTAGTGAATTTAAGTGTGTACTTTGCTGAAATTGTTTTGGAATCTTTTTTTCTTTTTCAGCTGCTACTATTTCAAGTTGTCAATTACTGGTGGTAATTGGTGTGTTCACACTTATTACTTCACTGGAGTGGCTAGGGCTTTTTTTTTTTTTTGGCAGACCAATAATATTTTATTGTGGATCTTGCATTTAGATTTCTTAATGAGGCTCATACTCAAGTACTGTCAGTCCGCAGTGCTTCGGCCTGTGGTTTTAGTCATTATGAGAGTACTTTAAATTAGCAGGCTTCCTTGTGGCTTTAGAGAGCAGCGTGGGGGGGCGGGGGGTATTTTAGCTGGTTTATTTATTTGTGTGATTTGATGAGGTATTAAATAAGTGAATGTTAAACCTTTGTATGTAGATGAGAAGCACCGCATGCACTTTGACAAAAGGGAAAGTTTAAGTCATGGCAGTGACCACAGTGGAAATGGAGTGATGCTTCCTTTCCCTTTGTGTGTAAAAATGTTACATATTTTGCTTTTGAATTGGGTCAAATTTAGGACTGAAAGGACTGATAGGACTGATTTAAATAAGCCACACATTTATGAACCCAGGCATTTGTTAGACCAAATGCTACCTGCACACCAGCACGCAGCTGCCAGCTCTCTGATCTCAGCAAAGACTCCAAGATGGTTTGATACAGCTTGCGAGACTCATAATTCCATGCATCTATATCAGCTTTAACTTCAGGTTTAGCTCAAGATACGTTTCCTGAGCTGAGTAGCGTCCATTACCAAGTATAAATGAGTGTGCCAGGTAGCTAACTATGCAGAGCCACAGGTAAATGTGTGGGGAAATACTGGCCTTTGGGCTGTTCTTTGCCGAATGGTTTGATTCTCATCAGTTTGCTGAGGTTCATTTGAGGCCTTCAACTGTGAGATTTATAAAACAGTATATGTTCACAATGTGTGCCAGACACAGGCATGACCCACTTAAGAAGTCTCCTCACACACACAGGAGAAATCCCACTGTCTGGGTTGAAATGAGGCCTTCTTAAGATCCAGAGCATGTTCACATTTTGATGTGTTGGATATTTTTTTTTTCCCTGCCAAACTTCAGTTGGCCTTATTACTTTTACCTCCTGAAGCCTGGCTGACCTCAGAGTCCCTCTTGTCTTCAGATTGTCCGCATCACACCCACTGAATCACCAACACTCACGCATTAGGCCTACTTCTCCTACTCACTGGTTCTCTTTCTGCCCTTAGTGCGCGCGCGAGCTCGTCTTGTACCCTCGATTATTATTATAATTTTTCCCTCGCACGGTGGTTATGCGGTTGAGTTGTGGTTGGTGTCTTGCCAGCGGCTATAAATAGATTTGTGTCAGAGTTAGCATCTGAATGAGGGGGAGCGTCAGAAAAGGAAAAACCCTTTTTGGCATCCAGCTGGCTGCCTGCCAAACGCTGGCTGAGTGGAGCTGAGCCACCGAGTGTTTTTGGAGGTGATCGAGTAAAGAGGAGTGAAGAGCTTGCTTTTTGTGTGTGTGTGTGTGTGTGTGTGTGTGTGTGTGTGTGTGTGTGTGTGTGTGTGTGTGTGTGTGAAATAAAAGGACATGTGAATGAGAAGAGTATTGGTGTGTTATCGTCTGTCAGTGCCTCTCCAGCCCAGTTGAATAGGGTGACACTATGATTGTTATCATGTCTTTCATTCACTCTCATTTGTGAGTAAGCAGCTGCTCATTATGATCTCACCCTCGTGATGGAATGGAAATTTTGGATTTTCCACATGAGAAATTCTGCTAATTTGAGTTCTTGTTGGTCTTGTGCTAGAGCTGAATGATATAAACCAAATACTAGCGTTATGATTGCTGTGGGTTGCTTTATGTTGTGATCGAGTCCTGTTTTAAAGATGTTATGGGGAATCATCAGTGTGACATGGTTAAAGATTTCACCTTTATACCTTTACATTATTTTGACTCAAACTAATACATTTTTATTGCAGCAAAATGGGATTAAAATTGATTTTATTATTCTAGGACCAAAAATGTATACTTATTTGTATTTGCAGTTTCTGTCATATTAATACGAATATCATATAATCAATATTGATATTTGGTTTCCATGTATTGATACACCCTTGAAAAATATTGCAATAATATTCTGTATCGATTATTTTTTCTCCTCGCCCTCCTGCTAATACAGTAAAAAAAAAAAAAAACTAGGGACACAATGATGTTTGAGCCATATTAGTATCGGCAGATATTGCTTAATAAATAAAGTGAAATTGCCATTGGCCAGATGTTTAGATTGGTCAGATGTTCTGACCTGTATTTGATGGGTGTGCATTTTGTACTCCAGAAAAGCAGGATGTTTTGGAGATGCTGGGCTGCTCTATAAAGCTTCATTTTATTTATGCTGCTGCGTTTGAAGCCTCATAGAAATAAATGTGTCCTTTATCTATAATTGCCCTGTAATGTACTGGTGACCTGTCCACGCTGTTTCCTGCCTTGTGCCCAATGAGCATTAGGGTAGGCTCCGGCACCCCTGCAACACAGGAGGAAAAGCAGTTTAGATGATTTGATGAATGAATAGATGAACAAATGTATGTATCATTCTAACACTGGAGGCTTGTTGGTGTCTCAGTCGACAGATATGTACATGAAAAATATATATTGGCATTGGCTCAGACACACTGTGCTTGGAGCTGATTCGTACAGTACTACAGTATCACGACAATAATACCAATATTACAAACAGTTAACAAACGTTAATTAAAATATTATATCACTCTATCATGTTATAGTAAATACTAGAATAATGTAATTTAATTGGATTATTAAAGTAATTGTTAATCAGACTGTATAGGATGTATTGGCTAACTCCATATGTGCTATGGCTACACAGTACTATTTGTTACCATCGACATATAATTAGTAATTGCACGATTGAGGTTATTAAGGATATTGAGTGCTCCTGACCAAATTCAGAGTTCTTTGGGTTAAAACACAGGCAAGTCTTTAATCCCACCTCAATAAACATCACCATGTTTTTAATTAGTATTAGTAGCATGTGGTGTACTCATGTCTTGCTGCTTGCACTATTCTAAGGCATATTCCTGCTTTATTCTGAGTTAGAGAACATGCGACCATTGGTATGCATGTTGTCTGATATATAGTGTAGAGCGTAGCATATGGTGGATTGGCCAGATGTATATGTGTCTGGGACTTTGTATTATCATGCAAACTGCCCATGTCCATATTATTACTAGCCTTTGTGGTCAACAGATGCAGGGTCAGACACAGATCCATACAAATGCAAATGGTGGCCTGTGATCATACAGATTTGGTAATGCATGGAAATGCAAGTAGCCCCGGGTTTGGAGGGGATGCATGTTTGTCTGAATTTGTGGCAGGATTTTGGCACCTCTTTGCAAACATCTTGTGTGAATACGTTGTGGGGTTTTCTTTTTTTTTTTTTTACACTTATTAGTCATACTTGGTATAGCAGTAGAAAATGTTTCTATGCTATATGCTTTTATGCTTGTTTATTGCGTCTTTGGGCAATTAATGTCCAAACACTATAAAGCAGTGGGACCTTCTGTTGCTCTTGAGAAGGTTGCATGCAAGTTGATACTCTTTGGCCTACATTCACTTGCTAGAAAGTGCCAGACGCATCATGAGCACAGTCTTTCTGACACTGGGTGCTGACTAGGAAACAAAAAGGGGCCGACAGTGTTCATGCAATCAACCTGAAGTTTGAAGAGAATGCTGAATGAGATGTGGGGGCTGTTTTATTTATTGTCCACAGTTTTCTAATGCTTCTTAATGCGTGATTAAGGAGGGTAGTGGATAATACCATCACCCCATACCAAGAAACCCAATTTTACATCTAATTTTCTTATCTTAATTTTCTGTTGTTTTTGAGGATACCCTTTTCTAAAAATGAATATGATTATGGTGAAGTAGTCAAGTTACTTGTGCCATTGTTTAAATGTATAAATTAAGAAGTTGATTTAATCTGAGTATTGTTACTAGGTTATCCAATTATAGATGTGGTTGTTGGTTGCAGTCCAAGTTTGTTTGCACAGGTGCAGTGGCATTGGTTGGCTCCTAGAGTCACAGCTGTGTTTCGGGACTACTACTGCTGTATGAGCTCCTTAGGCAAAACAAAGTTTCCTGCTGTCATATGTTTTACGCATTTGACCAAAAAGCTGTGCTAAAATGTAACTATGTGCCTTTGGCTTTCGCTCAGTTTTTTGTGGACAGATTTGTCTGCTTGCGGTTAACTATTCCTTGCCAGGATTCTAGATTTTGGAATTGATGATGATGATGATGATGATGTATTGGGAGATCAGTTAGCCTCTTCATTTATTTTAATTCTGACATGAGGTCTGAACAAAAGCATTCTAATAAGTCGTTTAGACATAGTGACTGCTGTTTTCAGCAATATTCATATGGATGACATCAGTATAGATATTTTATTTTTTTTATATTTTTTTCTAGATAATGCTTCTGTGGAGTTTTGTGCTTCCTGTGAACTTTGCATGATTTGGTATATTTAGTAAAGCTTTGTTCTGCATGGTAATTTTACAAAAGGCACAAGTTCGACTTTGTCCTTGCCTGATGGGCAAAGGCCTTTTATCATTAACCCTTGTCATTCCCTGCTTATAATGAATTAGTTTTATATAGCATTGCATATCAAATGTGTGTAGAGGTCATTCATAAGTATCCACCATGTGTTTTCAGACATAAGCCTTGAACATTAGTGCAAAAGAAAAATTCTCCATTATGTTTGGATTGAGGCCATGTTGTTTTTACTTGTTATAAATGATCACTTAATTGGTTTGTCAGCTATGCTAAAGCTTCAGCCTTGGAGCTCTTAAGAACACTGTGCGTAAACAGACATGCTAATATGAAATGGTATTGGTTTTGTTTGTATTTAAAATATTAACTGGGTTTGTTCATCTTATTAAAAATGCAGGCCCTGGTG
>JAVGWN010002332.1:0-11250 GCA_034552555.1 Semaprochilodus insignis
GCATCAGACAACAAAGAAAACAAAGCATCAATAACAACAAAGACAAATAGACATTATGAGCACGGTCTTATTATAATAATAAGAAGAAGAGGAAGAATTGTAGCATGATGTAGCTCAATGTGGTTCATGATAACATGTGCAAATACAACAAACATAAATCAAAGATCAATATAATAAATGTGTAAATTACTTAAAAGCTAATAATGCTAATTTTTAGTTTCTGTTCTTTTTGTTTGTTTCAGCAGAAGCAGCCTGAGGCGAACTCCAATTTCCACATTCTGCTGCAGTTTTCTTCTGTCTTATTGCAAGGAACATCCAATATTTGATTACCATATAAGTGTGTCGTGTCTACAGGTGAGCACTGCCAAATTTTGGAAAAATCTGTCAATTGGAAAACTTACAAAACTGTATTTTTCATATCCACTGAAAGAATGCATACTATATACCCATTCTATTAACCTTTAAGTACAGTCCTCATTATATATATTGTTATATATACACTGCTGTGTGTGTTTGTACATTGAGTCAGTAACGGCTGATCATTGTTTTACCATCTACTGTGCAGCAGCCGTCAGGTGGTGGGCCCTGGAGGTAAGGCAGTGGTGGGCTGCTGGTGTCCGATTCGTCATCATCATCCATGTCCTCAAGGACACTGGACGACTGGGAGTTCATCAGTATATGACTGGCAGCATCAGACCTGAGGCTAAAGTCCATTTTGGACTTAATGTCTGTAAAGAAATGCCGAAAGGAGTCACATAGCGAGTCACAGCGTCATGACGGTGGAGTGCAGACACGACTACAGTTTTCCCACACTATGCCATGAGTCCTAAGAGAACTGAAAAACTGAGGCAATAAGAAACTACTTCTTAGATGTATGACATTTCCAAGTGTATACAACAATTTCAATAAAGATATTTTCTTAATTTTCCTCAAAGGCTATCTGTGCTAAGCTAAGGTAGCCTTTTTTTTACTGGAAATTACCAGTGCCGAACATTTGTAGGTCAAGATGTGAGAAAATTCAAATGTCAAGGTAACTGTTTGTCCAAATGTGTAAATTAAGATATATCCATTTATGTATTTCCATTCTTTTATTGCTCATAAATTTGTTTCCAAACTATCGCTTTAAGAACGGGTCCGAGCATGACCCAGTTGGGGGATATCCAATCAGCTCCTCCTCTATCAAACTGCTTTTGCAGAGTCAGTCTCACCATCCAGGTTGGTGGGGTACTGGTCAGGCTCCAGGTAAAGCTGTGTGAAAATGGGCTGTGGGTCCCCGGTGCTGGAGCGCAGCGATGCCTCGATGGAGTTATGGAGCGCCTCCTCGAAGCGAGCAGACTTCAGCTGGCCTGCGTATGAATTTCCCATTTTCTAAAAGCAACAACAGAAAATACACAATTAACACCTAAATATTGTCTCCTGAACCAAAGCCTAATATAACTACAGTCTTATGCATTAATTGAATATAAGTTACATAATAACTTATATAAATACTACTTATACTACACACTGGTTATTTAATCATTCATAGTAGAGCCAAAGAATTTATAGTAGATATTGAAAATTCTTAGATGATGCTGAAAATGAATAGTAGATAGTGTATAAGTCAAAGTGGATACTGAATAATTCATAGTAGGTATTGAATAATCATAGTAGATGAATGCTTCATAAAAGTTACTTCCACAATTCATAGTAGATATTAAATTAATTCATAGTAGATACGTAAATTCATTGTAGATGTTGAATAGTTCATAGTAGTTACTGAATAATTCACTGTAGACACTAAATACACGTAAAATGTTATTTTCATAATTCATAGTAGATAATAAAAACAAATGAAAATGCTTAATTCCTACTAATAGAAATACTTAATATAATTAACTGAACAATAACCCTGGAGTTTGAAGGTTAATGAATTAAAAAAAACACCTGGGACCTAAAGAATACAGAATGCAACAATGTCAAAAAGGCCTTGTTAATATAGAAAAATATGTTTATGCAAATTTTTAATTGTTTAACTGTGCATTTCTAATTTAACAGTTCACTGTAGGTGCTTTACAGATGCTCTCCTTGTCCAATTCAATTAATCTTCTATTAGATTTATTTTATAATGAAAATCAACTTTAAAAAAACGACACTAACTCTAACTTACACCTTGATCTGGATCTACTTCTAACACTAATCCAGCAAACAGTTTGTTAATGATTACTACTATTACAACAGTTAACTAAAATAACACCTGAATCTGTTTTATGCTTTTCATAATTAAGAGTCTTTTCAGGTTATAAACTCAATTTTACATATTACTAAACAGGGTAAAAGCAGAACATCCCCACAGCACAGTCTACCGGGCTCACTGATGGTGTGGCTACTGCCGATATTACAGACTAAACACAAAACCTCTGGCAAACAGCTTGTGGCGTTTTGTCCTTGTGCTCTGTCTGGAAACACTCCACCGCCAGTGAAGCTACAGGCAAAAATCCTCAGCTGTCAAACTCCACAAACACAACCTCGCTGTAAGGCTAGACACTGCAGCTGCAAGGCCAGACTGCCCAAGCTAACCAGGTGTACTCAGTCACCCTGTTCAAGGACAACGTCTTGAGTGCCACCCACCACAAGAGTCACCATCATGGCCAAGGACATCCACCTGGCCTTCTACTAAAACTGAGCTACAGTCTCCAAAACATCCAAAGACTAGCTCAATATCAAACCATGCTAATGTAGCTGATAATGAATGAAAGCTAGTAGCCACCTAGCATGACGTTATTTGCATTAGTTGTTCATGTTTATTCATTAATAGCATCTTTAGCATGTTTTGAGTGGCCTGACCTCTCAAAGACTCTTTTAAAGGAATGGCTCAATCAAACTGTACTAACAATGAATGAGCTTGTAGCCACCAAATAGCATCCTGTGATTTGTTTAATTGTGCTCACGTTCAATCATTATTAGCAAATTTAGCACTTTTGACTGATCAAACCCAAATATCCAATGTTTCTTTTAAAGAACATGTACAACCAAACAATGCCAACGTAGCTAACAATGAATACAAGCTATTAGCCATAAAATAGCATGATATAGAAAGAAAGTTATGCCATAACTTTAGCATTAGCCTGTTAGCAAGCCTTAGCAATTAAACCAGTTAAATCACTGCTCCGGCTAAGATAAGCTCTTTTAAGAGCCTCTGAGTTGAAAGCATGTGGGCAGCTGACCCGTGCTAGCTTTTAGCAATGTTAGCATTTTTCCATGGTGCATTCCTTGACCTCAAATGCCAGAGTGTGGAGTGTCACTGCACATATTCACGTAAACCGTATGGGATTGTGTTCCTGACCTTCTTAGGCCTGCTTTTTAAAGATCCTTGGCTGTATCAGAACAGAACATGAAACCAAATGACATTGGTCATCATCATGGCCTGGGACGTCCGGCTCGACTGCTGCTTAAATGAACTTCTTCATTATTCCAGTGAGAAATGTACATGTTAGCATGATGCTAACTCAACCTTTCAGCAATGCTAGCTAGCATTTCTTTATGCCATACTCCTCAACTCCGAATACCAAAAATCATGGCACATAGCACAGTGCATTTGTGGCAGCATACTAAAGGTTCCTAACATTGTTGGTCATGTTCTCTGAAGATCTTTGACGGTGCTTGGTTTGAGCTCACTAAACCGGCTCGGTACTACACTGAAGAACAATGGAACGTGAAGCTCTAGAGCAGCCACACATGAGGCCCGTGCCAAGCGAGGGGTAAATGGGTATGGAGCAGCTGAGTCATCTCTAGAGTGAGTTCCATCCAGTTAGACTCGGGATGGGAATTGAGCATACATCTTTCAGAAGACTGTTGTAAATGGAGTGCTAAAGGATCTCTGTACCTTTGTGTTTTCTTCCTCAGGCGTGAAGGAACCAGATCACCTTTTCTCCATCACAAGTCAGAGATGGACTGAAGACTGCAGCCGCCTGGCCATCACCAACACACCTCGTCCAAACCTGTACAGGCACAACAACAGAGCGTCATCATAACCTTCCATGTTTTTTTTAGAATAGGTGTCTGTTAGCGTTCTTTGAGCGGCCCCATAAAGGAACCACTGTTGTTCCCTGAAGAACCATGTTTGAAAAGACACTTGTGTGAGAGTGCAAGGAAGCTTTAAGGATGCTTTACATGACCTACAATTAAGGTAAAGGTTCTATAATAGTAGAAAAATTCTTCCTGGAGTCCCTTGTGGAGGTTCACACATCTCAAAGGTTCTGTTAAGGGCCTTTAAATTGGTAGAGAACTTTATCCTTTTAATTGGTCTTGGGAGAACCATTTGTGCAAATCAAAACTGTGACGAACCTTTTTAAAGTCTAAAGGATCTCCATCAAGGGTTTCCAGAATCTGTAATTTGGTTTAGAACTTTTGCCTTTTGAACATGGTTCTTTAGAGAAGTAAAAGTGGTAGGCTAATTCTGGCATCCAAAAAAAAAAAAAAAAACCAAAAAACATTTTGCCATTTTTATTCTTAAGAGTGTGAAGTTTAAAAAACTTTGAGAAAGATACAATGACGATTGCAAAATGAACTGTTTCAGAATAAAATCAACCACTGAGAAAATATAATAAATGAAATTAGAATAAGAACAAGCTTTACAGTTCCAACAAAGATTCTTTTCCCCTATTCACACGAGGTTATGTGGAAGTTCATTCTGCTTCTTGAACTTTCTGTAGCTAAATATTTTTGAAGTTATAGTCGGGCAAAAGCAAGGCGTGAAATACAGGGGCTACTGGGGCATCCATGAGCCCATAGTTATCCTCTTGGATAACTTAAAAGTCATCAAATCTAAATTATGCTGCTATGCTATCATTGTTTAGCTGCTTCAACCACAGTCAGCTTGTCTTTGGTATTCTTCACTAACTAGAGCGGCAGCACTGTCCTGCCTAAGGAGGGCGCTGTAGCAAACTGGTTCACCTTAGGGCCTACAATGACCCTCGAATATAAGGGGGTATTTAGTGAGCTAACATGGGACCCCCGAATATAAGGGGGTATTGCAGAGTGTGCAAAAGTTAGAATGTTTTATTTTTTTACTTTGTTTAAAAACAATTAAAAAATAAAAAACATGTTTTAATGTTAATGTATGCTGTACAGAAGCTAAAACAACCTGACAGAGCTGGTTGTGTAGATGCTGGAGCAGATAGCGGAACAACTTTAACATGTGTAGCTAGGAGCTGATAAGAGTGATGGATGGAGCTTCATGATCCCAGAGGCCCCCCCGGGGAACGTTCGTTAAAATTCTCCAGTAATTCACTGTATTTACCCACCAGTTAAACAATTTCACCTCATTGTTTTCTTTTTCTATTTGTGAAGAGTTTCGGGGTATTTTGTTTGTTCTTTGCACAAACGGTTTGTTGCATAAATTTAGTAAACCTTCTTGAAAAACTGAAAAGCAGTTACAGTACAGGCAAAATAAGAAATCATGCTAAATTTAGTCCAAATATCTACCTATATTTCTCATTACAAGCTTGCTGGACTTAGATACTCTAGATATTTTCGCATATTTTAATCAGTTTTATCTACTGAAGGTTTCTTATTCCATATGTTTCATGCTGTAAACAACAACAACAACAACAACAACAGTAATCTTACAGTATTCTTATAACAGTCACACAAAGGGGAGAATCAAATATAATGACTTACATATTAAACAAAAGTTTTATTTTAATTTAATTCCCAAGATGTTGTGTTTTTTACCATACCAGTGCATAACATTACTTTATTTTAGTTATTTTTTCTTTACTTTGTGTATTTCTGATTTAATTCTAAATCAGCTCATAATCAAACATGCAAAACATACCAGACAGCAAAGTTTAAAAATACGAAATTAACCAGCAAATATGATTACGAATCCCAACTGGGTTTCACATGTGCAATCTATCAAACAGTTGCACAGCGCCTCCAGAGACCCCACCACAGATAATCAATACTGTAGATGCAGCAAAAACAACAAAAGATAATGAGTATGTGCCATTTTAATGTAGCACCATGATCGATACGGCTGTAAACAGTGTGTAAAATACCCCCTAGTATTCAGGGGATCCTTTCCTGGCTGGCCGTTGCTCGCCATTGCAGCGCTGATGCTAGTTAGAATGGCAGAATGCTCTTTTCTAGTTTAGTAGGTTCCTGGAACCACCTGAAAGACCTGGTAGACCCACCAACACTGCCCCCCCATCAGGTACTCATCTCTGAGAGAGAGGAGAACATCCAGCTCCATTCCTGCTTCAGATCCGAGAACATCCACAAGTGTGTCTGTCCATCCTTCTTCCACTGTGAGAGACACCTCAACACTATGGCGGTCTGAAAGGAGGTGTAGCTGTTCAAGAAGCTCCTCACTGAGAAAAGGAGAGTCCAGACACATCCAACAAAGAAGGTCCTGGTGTTCTCAGAACAATGGACTGACTGTCCACCCCAGAGTCCAGGACATTAAATGAATGAAGGATGTTTGTGACTTTTGTTTATTAGCTACATTGAAGAGCATGAACCATGACCTGACCATGGAAGTAAGGACACGGCGTCCGAAAGCATGCGCCTCCCTGCCCTTGGGACGGAGAGAACGGTCCAGTCTGACTGGTAATGACATTTAAACAGGCCTTCAAACGCAATCCTCTACTAACCGCCTGCAGGTACAACAACCTTTATCTGATCACTAAAGCTTTAGTTATGCAGCAGTTCTCAGTCTTGCAGTCCCACTGACCTGTACACCACACATTCCTGTGTTTTTCCCAGCTGATTCACCTCATCAGGTAATTGCTGAGCCTTTCAGGAGCTGAATTAGGTGCATCATTAGGGGTCTACATCTGTGTACCACGGTTCAGTTCAGCTATGATCGTGTAGGAAGCTGTTCAATAAATCATGTAGCTTCAAATTTGGGCAACAATTCAGCTGAAGTAATTTGGTACAAATATAAAACAAAATTCAAATAAAAAATTTTATGCAAATCTCAACTTGCATTACGATTCAATACAATAAGATTATTTGCAAGGTGCAATTACGTGCAATTCAAATTTCGTGTAGAAAAAATACCCAAGCTTTGTTTACAGTAAGACAATATGCCATTTTTAATTTGAATTTGTTTGTTTAAAAAAAATGGGGGTGATTTACAACTGAAAATAGCAGTTGTAAGCTAATTTTTACTTGTTTTAAGTAATTAAAATTTGTAAGTAATGCAAATTTGATTGAAATTTGATTTGAAATAGGGTTAGGGTTAGGGTTAGGGTTAGTATCTGTTGGCTCACAAAATCACTTAAAACTATTAAAAAATGTTCAACAAAATGATCTTAAAATGAACTTCCAGCGATCTTAAAATCAGAATTTTAGGATGTATCAGCTAGAAAACCTGTACTGGCCAAAAGATCAAGTTTTGCAGTGTAGCTCCTTGTGACGTCACCTGAGAGAACATCAGTAGTGCGCAAAGACAATAAAGAAGCTCATTTCTAATGAAGGCTGAAACAAAAGTTGGTTGAACCACTTTTGGGTCACTTCATAATTCAGTTTGTGTTATATCATACTTCTAAAGCTCTCACTGTTATTCTAAGCTGTGGGAAGCAGTAAAAATACATGAAGATAAAGGAGAAATACATCATAACATTTTCAGTTCTTTAGAAGCTGCTGCACATGGCTAATTTGGAGCCTAAAAAAGTCACTGCTACAGCGGTTGAGTCTGAAATGACACAAAAGCAAGAGAAATATCAAAAACTCAGGGCCTGTTCCAAAATTCAGGGCATGAACCTTTGACCCGGACAGAGTGCCAAACTGTTGGCCAAAGGGCCATCTGCACTGCTTTAACACTACTCATAAAGCAACTCCAAAACCACGTAACAGTGATGTTTCTAAATAACAGAATGAGAAAGCAGACAAAACCAACTGTCCAGCAGACACAATATACTGAAACTGACTCAAGAATTTTACCTTGAACAGCTGCCAAAACCAAAGAACAGAAGTACATATGAAGCTATACTTAGTTGCTTGACCTTTCTGACCTCTTTCTAAAAGAGGCAAAGTTTTTCTAAAGAGAGTTTAGTTTCAGATAAAAAATCTCTGACCTGCGCAAAAAGCTGTTTTTAAACTTGCAATTTCCTGATGACTGATGGCTACAAATGACACTGAAGCGTGAAAGTCATATTAAACTCTACCACATACGCCAAAGTTCAAGTGTTATTAGAGACATTCAAGTGTTAAAATATGTTTTGTTCTCTGCTCATACACCCCCCACCCCTCCTCCCCCACTTCGGCTCTTCTTTCACCCCTTTTTTCCAGCCCTCTCTTCTTTTGTCTCTATTTTAATTTATCTAATCACATTTATCTGCCTCAGAGGAGATTTCTTTACCTCACCGGAGTTTAACCAAGATCATTTAAGGTCATCTTTCCAAAGAAAAAAAAGAAAAAAGTGAAAACATTACAAAATAGCATGTCCCAGCTAAAGAATACAAAACGCCTATTTATGACTTCTCACAGGGGAGTTAGAAAGCCACATGGTAGAAACTTGACATAAGGTCATTACCCTGTGAGCCTATCAGTGTGAGGACTGAAAGAAAACTTGAATGACTTGTTAGATCTAATCAGGCAAATAAGTCCAGTAAACTGGAAGTGCAAGCCTAAATACAGAAGTTAAAAGAAAATTTGAATGTTTTTTTTTTTAGATTTTACCAGGTAAACAAATCCATCTCCTGAAGCAAGGCAATCTTAACTTTAGCACTCAGAAATATCAAACAAAATGAGGACTGAAAGAACGCTTGTATGAGTTGTTAGATCTAATAAGGTAAATGAGCCCATCAAACTGGAAATGCAATACAGGCCGTAACACAAAAACAAAGCAATCAAGAAAACCTGAATGGTTTGTTAAATCTAATTAGGTAAAAAGTGCAGTGCAAACTGAAGATGCAACACATTTAACTTCTAAAGATGATTTAGATTAGGAGATTTACCCATATTAACACAAAATGAGGACTTGAATGACATGTTAAATCTAATCAGGCAAACAAGTTAGAAGCAAAATAAGTATAAAAGCAACATCAGATGTTTTTGCTTTTGAATTTAAATGTTTTTAGATCTTTTTTTAGCTATTTCTAAAAACACTACTGATTTTAGAGTGCAAGAAATTTTAAATACAAAAACCAAATAAGGACTGAAAGAAAACTCATATAAGGATAAACAAGGAATAAATAAAATCAATATGGTTTGTTAAATCTATTTATGCAAAAGTGCAGTATACTGGAGATGCAAAACTTCTAAAAAATAATAATAATTTTAACACAAAAAATCAGGACTTGAGTGACTTATTAAATCTAATCGGGTGAATTAGTCCACTAAACTACAAAGTGCAAGTCTTACTATAGAAGCAAAATCAGCACTAAAGGAAATTTTTAATGTTTTTTAGATCTATTTTTAGCTACTTCTAGAAACAATACTCACTTTAGAGCAAAATTATTTTTAATGCAAAAACAAAATGAGGATTAAAAGAAAACTTGTATAAAGGCAAATAAGGAATGAAGAAATGATCAAATGGTTTGTTGGCTCTAAATACGTCCACTAAGATAGGAAAGCAATGAGATCAAAACAAAAATTAGTTCTAAAAGAACATCTGGATGGGTTGCTAAATCTAATTAGGCAAATTAGGTTTAGTATTATGTTCAGCAGATATTAAATAGAAGATATAAAGAAGAACACAACATGAAGACTTAGGTTAAGTTAGATCTAATCTGGCAAATATGTCCAAAAATCAAGAACCAATGCAATTCTCTTTTTATTATTATTATTTTTTTGTTTCAAGTAAATGGTAGATTTAACCCCTTAAATGACGAGGACTGCTACTTTAAGCTACATCAGCTCCTCACTGGTATAGCCACACAAGCAGTTCCTGAATAATAAGTCTTTTTAAAATCTAAGCATGTTTTAAAAAGACATTTACATAACTTCACACAAGTTCAAGATTTAACACTAGAAGTGGAGTTAAGCATCTTCAGTTGACCACCACATTCACTGGCGGACCCTCTAAGACCCCAGTAAAACTAAAAACTTAATTATTAAGATGCTAACTTGAGAACAATATCTGTGAGGTTTGTGTTTTTGGCAAATATAAGGCTATCTAACAAATTTTTGACGACTTCAACAACTCCTCAACTCCTGAAAAAACCTCACTGAGCTTCAGTGAAACGGTAGAAGGAGCCAAAGAGCTACAACAAATTAAAGAGTTAAACTATATTATAGGTGCTAAAAGGCCAAAGCCATCAACAATACATTAGCAAGAGACTGTACCTTTAATACTCTGCCATGGTGTGGAGTGTGCCTCTCAAAGAGCCCCAGTCAGGAGAAGAAAGGTCACAGGAAAGAAAAAAAAAAGTCTGGAATGGTCAGAAACTAACGTCCATGCTGGAAGTAGTGTCCTTATTTACGGAGAGGCAGAAAAAATGAATGTAGTCCAAGCAGGAAGAGATTGTGTTAGCTTTGTCATTACACTCTGTATCTCCAGCACCCAAATCCACTGCTCACGGCCACTGTTTCTGTCTGACTGTAACATTAGCTCTCCCTCTCTCTCTCTCCCACACACACACCCTTCCCCCATACACACACACACACACACACACACCCCCATCCCCTCCCTCCTTTCAGCCATTTGGGCATTCCCAGAAGACTCATTCATCTTAGACCCTGCTGACCCCCCGGGGTGACAGATGCTTCAGTATGTGTATGTGTGTGTGTGTGTGGGGGGGGGGGGGGGCAGTGTTGTGTTGGTGGTTGATACTCTCAAGGAAACCAGCACTGTCCAACAGCACTGTGTGTGCCGGCCACGTGTGCGACACACAGATATCTGATGCATGTCCTGATAGGAATAAAATGACTCATTATGAGGCGACTGTAAAACAAGTATGAATGTGTTAAACTTACTTTTAGATATTTCAGATATTTCAGATATTTCAGATTACTGTGCAAACCAATGCAAGTAAGATAATTCCACTTTTACACCGTTTTAAAAGACATCGGCCGCAATTAACCACATTAACCCAACAAGCCCAGCACCAGGCCCCCAACCCAAAAAAGCCACTTTTGGCAGCAGTACATTTCACTTCGCAGGTAAAAATGTCTTAAATCTAGTCAATATATTGGGTATTCCTTATGCTGAGTTTATTTTAAGTGTATTCTACTGTATATGTAAGTCATATACTGTATATATATATATATATATATATATATATATATATATATATATATATATAGATAGATATAGATATA
>JAVGWN010002333.1:0-11250 GCA_034552555.1 Semaprochilodus insignis
ACGGGGGGTCTCGGTATCTCAGGGGCTTCATCAGCTCTGCTCTCGATACAAACACGTCCACCGCGGTCAGCTCTCGGAAGCACTGCTGGTTTGGTTTGTTTGTTTGCATATAACTGACACAAACAGTAACAGTACAGGAAGCTTCCTGCAAGACTGAACAGGGAGCCGGACAGTAGGTGGAGTGTAGGTGGAGCATAGGTGGAGCTTCTGTAGAGGCCCAAAGCGAAACATTTGGCCGAAGGTCGAATACCAAACATGTGTTTTCACAGTGGTTCATTCATTTCGCCACTTTTTCACCACTGCTTAAATTGAATAGGCTAAATCCCAGACAGCAAGCGGTAAAGATATGGCACTGCTGGCACTGGTATTCCGCTGTGGCCCAAAGGTGGCCCCCATATTCACAACGTGTATTTGGCCCTCCTGTCCCAAAACAGGTCTGATACACATCCGGCACAAATACAGCGGCGCTGCCTACTTTTGGCTGAGGTGTGGCCCACGTCTTGCTACCGGGAGCGGCCCATCCAAGTGCTGTCAACCCATGTGGCAGGTTTGCCAGATGAAAATTGGGAATTTGGGCCAGATTTGGGCCAGAACCGGTTTGCTGTCTGGGATGTGTTTTTACCTTGGTTTCCAAAGCAAACAATCACTGGAGATCAAACACACTGCCCTAGACTCCCAACTTGTTGGTGTTCTCCAACCATTCCAGGATTCGTTGAATTCTCCTCTCGGCATCAATGACACAGGTAAAGTGACAGACCTTTCCACAGAGAGCTGAGGTGATCTGAACGGCAGTTGAGGGTAATAATCGTCAGCGGTGGACGTTTTGTTGTTTGCGTACCTCCGTTTCAGGGGAAAAGGGCCTGTTATGTTTGTTATTGGCATTTCAGGAATGCTTCAGCCAAAAACAACTGGAATATCCACAATTTTCCTCTCATCCAAATTGATTATCCGAGACGGATTATAGAGTATGGATTTTGCCCATTTTGCTGGAGGCTAACGTTGCTGTCACTTGAAGTCAATAGTCCCCAAAATTAATCCTTTCTAAAATCCTTTAAGGTGGCGCAGACTTGTTGTACGGTTGGGGACACAGTGTGACGCACCATGAGCTCCATGTCTGTTCGTAAAGCGAGACGACAGAAATTTTGTGATGTGTCTAAACTCTCAGTCTTTGTAGACACATCACATCAGCCGAACCACCAAACAGTCTGGGGTCTAATTACCCTGTCCTGCCCCTGGCTGTAACGAAGACACCCTGCCCCTACGTGTTGCGGTATGAGGTGTGTCTAAATCTGGTTGGACTGACTGAGAGACGAACTCACCTGCGGTCCTGGTCTCCAAATCACCTCGAAAGGGGGCGGCCAGCTCAGTCCATGAGCCTGTGGTCCACCAGCTCAAGCCATATTCCTGGTACCGTTCAGGTTTGATGGAAGAGTGTCCACACCAGAGAGGAGAGAGAGCCCGGGACCTCCCTCTGGAAGAGTCCAACCTGCAGCGTTTAAAGTGCCACCGTTGCCCCAACCGGCCCATTTCCGGCCGAGCCCACAGTTTATAAAAGACCCAAGTGATTGGCGCCCCCATGTGGTCCAACGTGATAGTCGGTGTCTGCCCCTAGCCTGCTGGCTATGCTAGCCTCGTAGCTCCGGCGCTGAGACTGCAGATCCAGAATATGGATACCAAATGTGTCTTGTAGGGCTGTCGAAAATATTCAAAATTAAATTTAATAAAATTAAATATCATGTTTTCGTGATGCTGTATCTGTTCCCAAAACTATCTCAGTGGTTTTGTGTTATGGGAGTTTTCCTGGAATCTTAAAAATCTTGCTATATGGCTTATAGTATCACAATGTATCACCGTGGATCAAATCATATTGTGATTACGTGCCGGATCACCAGATTCTTGCCAGTACACAGTACTATGAGTGTCTTGTCTCACTGACCACAACGGAAGTGCAGCGATTGATCGTCTGAGTGACGTTTAGGAAGCATCCTGGAAAAGGATTTCGGTGACTATTGACTTCCAGAGACAGCAGTGTTAGCCTTGTAGTTCCAGCCAAATGAGCCAGGTCTGTACTCTGTAATCCGGCTCGGCTAATCATTTTGGACAATCGACTAAAATGGACTATTTAATTAATTGGCAACTAATTAAGTAGTCGATTTTAGTCGACCAAGTCGGCATAAAACAACCTTAAGCTAAGGGTAATCAAGTGACTCATAATCTGAATAATCGATTATTCACTTCAGTAATCGACAGATTATTCGACTGTCAAAGTAGTCGCTTGTTGCAACCCTAATCTGGAGTAAGTGGGGAAATTGTGTACGTTTGATTTTACACTGTTCCTTTAAATGCAACTTTACGCATCATTGTTTCAACAGTTGGATCATAAACACACGCAGTTTATTAGTCGATTTTAATCGACCAAGTCGATTAGTTGTGACATCGTTTGAACAAAGACCTGTGATTGTAGATTTTAGTTGGAGTGTAAACAGATGACAGTTTTTTATTTAGATTAATTGTATTATTTATTTAAATAAGCAGAAAAAAAACTGATTTATTTTTTGATGATCTTGTTTTGTTTTATTTTATTGCTGCTACTTTGTCTACCCTGGGTTTTTGATTTAGACAGGAAGTAGATGTTAGGGTTTTATTTGTCTTCTTTATTGGCAGAAAAGTTCATTAAAACTTAAAAAAATAATAATAAGTTATTCATTGTTATTAATTGTTAGTTAGCAGATGCATAAACGACCTCAAGCTAAACTTAAAAGCTGATAGTTCTGAGAGTTATGTGGTAATTGAGCGATTCATAACCAGAATAATCGATTATTCGTTTCAGTAACCAGTAGATTATTCGGCTATCAAAATAGTTTTCCCACCAAATTTTCCCTTTAAACGGACTGCTACGCTTCGTTACTGGAGCAGTCGATAAGAGGAGTAAGACTCTTTTCCAGGAACGAGTTTCTTGGAAAACGGAGCTTCTGTTTGTGTTCAGTGCGGACAGGCTGTGTTTGTGTTCGGCTGTGTCAGCCTGAGTTTTACTGGACCGCTCTTACAGCTGTCGTTTCATCCTGTATCCCTCCTTACATGGAGATAAACTGGGATTTCGGAACGGAGGGGTCTTTTTTTCCACGCCCGTATCCAACATGAAAATGATCATGTGAAACAGGGTTATAGTTAATGGCCTCCGTTTCAGGCTTAATGGCTTAATTAGGCCAATTAGGCTACTTGGATGTTTTTAATGGTCCGTGTTTGTCTGTTTAATTTCGAAATGTGATTATTTTCTGGAGAATGGAAATCACACTAGAGCCATTAAGGGAATTCCTTAAAATTGATAATGGTTCAAGTTTCACACTCACCAGCGCATGTGATGTGAGCAAGGACGGGTCTTGTCTCTGTACCTGACTGACCCAACAGCCACGATTACAGACATCCAGCGAGCTGTGATGTCCTCCATGAGTCATCCTGTTAGTGCAGCACCATTGGCAGACGGCTGCACCACGCAGGACTACATGCACACAGACCGTTACCACGACTGTCCTTAACACCACGTCACCGTCACCAAAGATTGCAATGGTGTCGTACCAGACTATCATGGAGTGACTCAGAACGGCAGCGGGTCATCTTCAGTGACGAGTCCCGCTTTAGTCTTGGTGGAGACGACCAACGAATCCGTGTGTGGAGGCACCGTGGTCAGCACCAAGATGAACGGTTTGTTGTCACGCGTCCAGAAGGCCTGGTGTCACTCCACCTCCACCCCTACCGCACCATCTGCAGGAACTGTGTGAGGATATTCAAGCTGCATGGGATGGATTATCACAGGACACCATTAGGAACCTCTACAGCTCCATGTCGAGACGTCTGGCGTGTGTGTATGTGTAATTACTGCAGCGCGTGTTTTACCATCCTCACCGTGATAAATGAACTCGTGTAGCTTCACTGATGGTTTGGTTTCTCCTCAAACCGCTCTGAATCACTTTGTGCACATCAGACACTAAATTATAGGGACAGTTTAAAGTAGCAAAATGAAAGGTTCTCCTCAGACACTGACACTTAGAACCTTTTCTCTCCTTTAAACTGAGTGTTTGGAGCAGCTGCTCGTGGTTTTGAAAGTCAACAACACAGAAAACACCTTATACTGGATGGTTCAGGGAACGGTCTAGCTACTGTTCTACATTAGTGAATTGTTCTGGAATGGCCTAGGTAATGTTCTACATCAGTGAATTGTTCTGGAATGGCCTAGGTAATGTTCTACATTAGTGAATTGTTCTGGAATGGCCTAGGTAATGTTCTACATCAGTGAATGGTTCTGGGAATGGCCTAGGTAATGTTCTACATTAGTGAATTGTTCTGGAATGGCCTAGGTAATGTTCTACATTACTGAATGGTTCTGCAGATAGCCTAGCTACTGTTCTAGATCAGTGAATTGTTATGGAATGGCCTAGCTAATGTTCTACACCAGTAAATGCTTCTGGAAACAGCCTAGCTAATGCTCTGCATTAGTGAATGGTTCTGGACGTGGCCTAGCTAATGTTCTATCAGTTGATGGTTCAATTGATGGTTCAATTGATGGTTCAATTGATGGTTCTGGAAATAGTCTGGATAATTCTACACAAGCGAATGGTTCTTAAATTAGCCAGGACTTTACATTAATGGATGTTTCTTGAATTAGCTAGTGCTCAGTTCCGGAGTGCATGATTCCTGGACTTATTCCACGGTCTGGTGTATTTCGGGGAAGCCATATTTAGTTCTGGAGTGGTCCACAGTCAAGCGCTGCTTATTTAGTTCTCCTGTATGTTCTCCAAGGGGCGGGACGGTTAGTTGGCTAAGCCTGCGTTGCGGTTCTCCTTGTGTTCTCTTTGATCAAACGGTTTATTTATGCTTTGATATCTCGACTTCTTGGTTCAGATCAGTAAACAGAAGCAGTGGATGTCTCGGAACATGAGCCCCGGTGACGGTTCTGCATGCTGTCGTTTGGCTGTATGAACTGATGCCTGTTAAGGATGCCTCCTCTGTGGTTTCCGTATCGGAATGCCGAATGAGGTACGTCGGGTGTAAAGCCGTGAAAGCTGTTGGTCTGTGAGCGTAAAGCACCTCGGTGCCACTATAATCTGCTGTCGGAGAGATTAGAGATGGACAAAAGCTGGACGGAATTGAGGTTAGAAAACGAGGCTGTGTGTAAGCTCTAAATCCCTCCAGGCACACGCGCTTCCACTGGGAAATCTGCTCCAGCCTCGGGCTTGGTACGCCCAGATGTCTGACTTTAACAAGGTTTTAATAGGCCACTGTCAGGACTTTATGACTTCAGCTGCCATTAGCTTGAGGTGGATCAGCCCGGAAGTGGAGCCTCCATTTACTCCCTCATAATGCTCGTCGTGTCGTGTGTGTCTGCACTTTCAGGAAACATCTCAACGTTCCTTTTCCATACAGACTGGCATTAAGAAGCTCCCCGAGCACCGATAACAGCTGTGACTGGATTGGGCATGTACTGGACCAGTTTCTGGATGTAGCCACATCAGTGTTCAGACACTCTTACATCAAAGAATTGGTCAGTTGGTCCAGATTTGGTGGATGCCTTCCCTGGCACAATTCCAAGGAGAATTCCCTGTAGACTGGGATNTTTTAGCCACTGCTGGTAGACCCGTATGAGCATACGCTTCCATACACCTGCAGATTCAGCTACTTCCTTCACACTATGGTCTTTGGCACGCCCAAATGCAGTCACTCCTTTTAGCCAATCATTAACATCTGCTCTGGAGCCATTTTCCACACATGGAACGAGACATTCCCTGCACTGTACCACCTCTTCCCAATCTATGGATCCCGTCACTCACACCCCGCAGGGATTTATAGCCCCATCATCCTCATGCAGCGCCATCTGCAGGAGCCTGGAGTTACTACCACCTTAAACACACACAGGGACTAATTTGTTGGCAGCCATCAGGGAAGAACAAATCCATTGTTGGTATAACCTGGTCATTCAGGTGGTCAGCTGACTTCACTTTATCACCACATGACGTTGCTGAGCCTTGGTCTGAAGCCCCCCCCCCAGATCGTAACCCTGCCTCCAGAGGCTTGTACAGTGGACACTATGCATGATGGGAGCATCGCTTCATGCGCTTCCCTTCTTACCCTGACGCTCCCATCGCTCTGGAATAGGGTCAGTCTGGACTCATCAGACCACATGACCTTCTCCATCACTCCAGAGCAGACTGGAGGTGTTTAGCATCACTAACAAGTGGTCTTCTTATGTCCACACAGCTGTTTAGTCCCAATCCTGGGAGTTCTGGTCGTGTGGGAATGATTTTACCGTCACCCTTAAACACAGTTGTGAGTTCTACTGTCCAGTTTTACCTTCACCAAGCATTCCGGATTTTCTTCTTCTGTGAAGTTGCCGGTTTTTCACTCTCCTTCCAGGTGTCAACAATGCGCTGGGCAGTTCTGAACCCCATTCCTGTCCATCAAGTCGCTTCTCCTTAGTGGTTTTCCTTGATCTGTCTTGAATCTGATCTGTTTCGGAAACGCAGTAAGATCTTTTCCATGTCCACAGGATACGTCTTCCCGAATGGTAGTGTACCAGCTTAACCATGTGAACCCCCCCCCCCTCGCCATTGGCCAGGCAGTGTTGTATTCCTGGTATAGTGCATTAGGTAAGGTCAGTTAGCTTGGATATGTCCCACAGACTGAAGAGCCTTTTGGGCTGGAAAGGTTCAGCATTCCTTGCAGGTTTGTTGGTTCCAGTTAATCAGTCTGTGGTGTGTAGATGTAAGCCCAAAGCAGCTTCTCTGGCTCAGAACAACAATGTTAAATGTTGCTCCACACCCGAACTTCCGAACTTATTTGTCCTGTATGTGCTCCCTGTATAGTCACGATTTCATTTTGAAAGGTCAGAATTCCAGAATTTGGTTTATTATAATGAGGCGCAGGATGATGTACTGACAAGGCCAGCACTGTAGCCGGATGCTAATCCTGTTCCTTGATTCTGGAACTGATGTTGGCTTTGTGCTTATCAGCTTCTAATCAGAGTCAGACTTTATTGACTGAGTTCACACCTACAAGTTTGTGTTTGGTTACAGCAGCTCACAGTGTACACAGTGTCTGTGTACCACATGCACAACACACCCCGTACCAGGTATCGCTGTACCTGACTGACCCAACAGCCACGATTACAGACATCCAGCGAGCAGTGATGTCCTCCATGAGTCATCCTGTTAGTGCAGCACCATTGGCTGACGGCTGCACCACGCAGGACTACATGCACACAGACCGTTACCACGACTGTCCTTAACACCACGTCACCGTCACCAAAGACTGCAATGGTGTCGTGCCAGACTGTCATGGAGTGACTCAGAACGGCAGCGGGTCATCTTCAGTGACGAGTCCCGCTTTAGTCTTGGTGGAGACGACCAACGAATCCGTGTGTGGAGGCACCGTGGTCAGCACCAAGATGAACGGTTTGTTGTCACACGTCCAGAAGGCCTGGTGTCACTCCACCTCCACCCCTACCGCACCATCTGCAGGAACTGTGTGAGGATATTCAAGCTGCATGGGATGGATTATCACAGGACACCATTAGGAACCTCTACAGCTCCATGCCGAGACGTCTGGCGTGTTGGGTTAGCAAACACGGCGGCCCGACGCCATACTGAGAGACAGACTTCTGTATGTGTAGCTCAATAAATATTGATCATATCAGTCTAAATTTATCATCAGTTATTGATCCTGGTAACCTTTATCTTCCTTCCCAACAGACCTGCAATCCCACACCACCTTCTGAGTGCAGCTGTTGTTGTGATGATGAGTGTAGATGTAGATATATAAGTATGTGCATATATAAAAGCACTATGTGTATGTGACGCTGGCGTACTGCACTGAGATATCTACATTTTATTCATTTTGCTGCATTAGTAACTCCATAATCCAGGATTTAGTCCTAATTCAGTTAATGTATCCGCGGATGTGTACTGGCTAAACACCAGAAATCAGACAAACAGTCCCGTATCTGTGCATCCCCGTTGTGTCCAGTGGAGTTCTGATGTATCGGGGTGTTTTTGTGGTGTTTACCTGCTAATGGCTCTCAGCCAGACGGATCAGTGCAGTAAATCGGAGCGGGAACTCCGGCACATCAGGAGAAGATTTCCACTATTTGTTGCTGGTAGCAATCAGGTGGATTAGGCCATTCAGTGAATGCATTCAGGTTAATGAAGAGACGCTCGAGCCCCCCCCCCCCCCCCCCACGCGCTATCTCTGCTTTCAGCTCCATTTGAGCTCCGACGCTGGTTCATTGTACCTGCACAGAAGACACTTGATGCTACCGCTACGTGTCCACTTGTGCTTTTACTTGCTGTATTCTTTTGGAATTGTATGGAAGGTGAAGATATCCGGGCCGGAAAACAATCTGATACGTTGTCTGCTGTCGCGCAGAGTCTTACAGCGAGGCTACAACACAGCCTGTTTGTTTTAGAATGCAGCAGTCGACCATGCAAGCTGGAACCTCGCTTAGTCTCACCACACACATCTTCAAGGGTTCTTCAGTATAGACAGTATATCTGTGTAGAACCGTTTGCATGCTTAAGGTGTTCTTTGCTTGGTAAAACGGTTCTTCAGGTTGATGGAGAATGTCTTGTGTGTATGTAGCACCAAAAGGAGTTTTACTGTTGTTAGACGGTCAGGCTTCTAACAGGAGGAGAACCCTTCTCTAGGTTCTACATAGAACCATAAACACCACATTCTCTGTTAGGCTGAGGAACCGTTTCACCATGTGAAGAACTATTTAAGCATGCAGATGGTTCTAGGAACACCTTTGGAACCACCTGGGAAACCACAGCAGTGGCCTAGGAACACCTTAGAAACCACCTGGGAAACCACAGCAGTGGCCTAGCACCACCTTAGGAACCACTTGAGACACCACAGCAGTGGCCTAGCACCACCTTAGGAACCACCTGAGACACCACAGCAGTGGCCTAGCACCACCTTAGGAACCACCTGAGACACCACAGCAGTGGCCTAGGAACACCTTAGGAACCACCTGAGACACCACAGCAGTGGACTAGGAACACCTTAGGAACAGTCTGGAAAACCACAGCAGTGGCCTAGGAACACCTTAGGAACCACCTGAGACACCACGGCAGTGGCCTAGGAACACCTTAGGAACCACCTGAGACACCACAGCAGTGGCCTAGGAACACCTTAGGAACAGCCTGGGAAACCACAGCCGTGGTCTAGCAACACCATAGGAACCTCTTGGGATCCCACAGCACAGGCCTTGGAACAACTTAGGAACCACCTGGAATACCACAGCACAGGCCTTGGAACACCTTAGGAACCACCTGGAATACCACAGCACAGGCCTTGGAACACCTTAGGAACCACCTGGAATACCACAGCAATGGCCTAGCAGCATTTTAGGAACAACAGTGGGTAGCGCTTGTTTGATTCCCCGACCGGGTGACCAGGGTCCTTTCCGTGTGGAGTTCGCATGTTCTCCCTGTGTCTGGGTGGCGTTCCAGTCAGGCAAGTTGGAGCCACTAAATTGCCCCCTAGGTGTAAGCGTGTGTGGGTTTCGTTTGGTGGGGTTTAAGCTTCCATTACTGGTTAGCTACATTAGCCTCAAAGAAGCACCAAGCATGACTTGATGGACTGTATTTGAACTCATGAGGTAAACCTGGTAGATCAGTTTCCGCTGTAACCCTGCTGCCGGTCCCGTCCGCTCTCACGTCTACAGCTGAAGCTCCAGATCTTCTTAAGCTCTCAGACTTGTTTCTGAAGGTCTTGCGGAGGCTACGCAGCATCAAACCCCGTCAGCACAAACCTCTGTGCTGAAAGTTCAATCGAAAGGAAGTGGGGCGCCATAATCTCGGCTCCTTCAAAAGAGCTCGGCCAGACGGACTCAGCGGCGAGGGAGTCTCCTGGTGACGTTTTCGGTCTTCCGGAGTTCTTTTTCTGAATTCCTGCCGAAGCTCAACTCTGCAACCCAAACCGGAGCAGAGCATGCTGGGTAGCTCAGCGCAACAGCGTTTTTACGGTCATGTGTTAACAGTTTGGACACCCTCCTGTTGGACACGTAAGTGTCGCTGCTGGACTGAGAATCGTCCACCAACCAAAACCATCCAGCTAACAACGTCCTGTGGGCAGTGTCCTGTGGGCAGTGTCCTGTGGGCAGTGTCCTGTGGGCAGCGTCCTGCGACCGCTGATGAAGGACTAGAGGATGACCAACACTGCACTGTGCAGCAGCAGATGAGCTATCGTCTCTGACTGTACATCTACAAGGTGGGCCAGCAAGGTAGGAGTGTCTAATAGAGTGGACAGTGAGTGGACACAGTGTTTAAACACTCCAGCAGCACTGCTGTGTCTGATCCACTCACACCAGCACCACACACACTAACACACCACCACCACGTCAGTGTCACTGCAGTGCTGAGAATGATCCACCACCCACATCGTACCTGCTCTGTGGTGGTCCTGTGGGGGTCCTGACCATTGATGAACAGGGTAACAGCCTGAATGTCCTCACTGCTGGGTGAAGATCTAACAGTGGAATGGCGGCATCCATGCCACAAGCAAAGAGGAATGACTCACAGAATTCCTCCTGGATGAAAGTATTAGGCCGATTTTAGCATGCGTGGTGGTGCTGTGTGTTTTTGGCAGTGGGTGAAATTAATTAGCCAAGGAATTCCGGATTTTTCCAGCGGTATAAGCTAATGATGGTGTAAACTGGCCCTTCTGGCCTTGAAATTCATTTCACGCTGAGCGGTGGGAGCGGCATTTACTCAGAGGGACCACAAATATTCCGTGTTTGCTCAGATGCATGATGAACTCCAGGCTTTAGTGCCACACGCTCGTTTACTCACACACTCGTTTATTCTAATGAACTGCTGACCTACATGCTCACGGCTGAGGGGCCCAGCAAAAGTTTGGGGACGTTTCGGAACGCTTTCCTTGCCGGTTTTCAATATCTGACCACATTAAAGCCACTAATCGGGTTTATTTAAATGAAAGCTGATATTACGCAGTGGCACATGTTTTTATGGGGGACCGGGACAAAGCCAAAGGCCACGCCCACGTTCAGAGGTTTAGCGCTGCCATAGAACGTATTTATATGCCATGCTAATGATTCAAGTTTCACACTCGGCCACACATGTGATGTGAGCGAGGACGGGTCTTATCTCTGTACCTGACTGACCCAACAGCCACGATTACAGACATCCAGCGAGCAGTGATGTCCTCCATGAGTCATCCTGTTAGTGCAGCACCATTGGC
>JAVGWN010002334.1:0-11249 GCA_034552555.1 Semaprochilodus insignis
CAACACTACCTATTAGTGAGGTTGTGACGACCTTGTTGAGCCAACGTGACCCGCACCACCTTTTGAGAACGTCGTGACAGCTTCATGTGTTTGCTGGGTGCCCTTAGCTACATTGGCCTCGTAGCTCCAGCGCTGGTAGTAAAGGAGCAGATTCCGAACATGTCCTGGTGACATTTAGGTTAAGGGGAAAATGGGTGAACATGATTTTCCATCAGACTATCGGTCTTGATTCATCTCCTGTCCAGTGTTCATTCCTCCTCCTCTCTTCATCACTCTTTCCCTCCCGCTGATCAATAACCCTTAATCCGGCCCCTCTTCCACTTCACACGGCCTAGCCGTGTCCCATAATGCCTGGAGGCAAGGTCACATGTCAAACGGCGGTATGAATTGATGCTTTTGATCAAATCAAAGAGCGGCCGTGGTTTGATCCATCATTCATGTTGAGGTCGATGGAAACATCTCTGAGGGCAAAACCTCCATTAGCACGGAGATACAAACGCTTTGGAACACGAACGTGTGGCATCAGACACGGTCACTGTGTTTAAAGTGTTTCAGTCCAGATTAAAGAACCGTATAAATGGAACAACAGGAGCCATATCGCCCCCTACACTTCCTGTAGTGTATTACAGTCTGTCAGAATGACCGTGTGGGTCATATCGCCCCCTCCACTTCCTGTAGTGTATTACAGTCTGTCAGAATGACCGTGTGGGAGGTCATATCGCCCCCTACACTTCCTGTAGTGTATTACAGTCTGTCAGAATGACCGTGTGGGAGGTCATATCGCCCCCTCCACTTCCTGTAGTGTATTACAGTCTGTCAGAATGACCGTGTGGGAGGTCATATCGCCCCCTACACTTCCTGTAGTGTATTACAGTCTGTCAGAATGACCGTGTGGGTCATATCGCCCCCTACACTTCCTGTAGTGTATTACAGTCTGTCAGAATGACCGTGTGGGTCATATCGCCCCCTACGCTTCCTGTAGTGTATTACAGATTGGCCGTGTGGGTCATGTGAACACTAAATAGCGGTTTTAAATAACTCTTTCTTTCGTGGTTGTTGGTTTCTCTTTCCTTCTCTAACACTCCCGACCGTTTCATGTTGTATTGAGTTTGGCGCGGGGGATTGTTCACCTCGGGCGGTTTGTTTATTGTTTGTGTTGTGTTGTTGGTAGCGGTGTGCTGAGTTGTGTTACATCATTTTCCTCAGCTCGACTCGTCAGACTTGCTCGCTGACTGTGCGCTGAGAGGGAGAGTGTGTTAGCGAGAGCGCTAACAGATACAACACTGTGCTGAATTATTTACTCACACTGTCCTCGCTGTCTGCACCGCGAGCGCTAACCCAACAGATCCTGTGTCCTCAGGCAGCCGTCTGCAGGCCTAAGAGATGACCTTTGACCCTCTTATGCTCCAGACTGAGACTCTAATTGGTAAATTGGTCTTGATTAGAGAGACTTAATATGGAAGCTTTCCACAAGATTTAGGAATGTGTCTGTAGGAATGTGTGCCCCATCAGTCAAAAGAGCATGTTGAGGCACACGAAGGCCTGATGTTCCAGTTCATCCCATAGGTGTCCAGTGGGATTAAGGGGGTCAGGGCTCTGTGCAGACCACTGGAGGGCCTCCACACCAAACTCCTCAGTCCATGGCTTTATGGATCCGGCTTTATGCACAGGGACACAGTCATGCAGGAACCGGAAAGGGTTCTTCCCCAAACTGCTGCTGCATTAACTCCACCCTTCACTGGAACTAAGGGTGTGAGCCCAAACCCTGAAACCCCACCCCCCAGACCATTATCCCCCCCTCCACCAAACTGTACTGTCAGCACTCTGCATTCCGGTAGGGAGCGTTCTCCTGGATTCATCCAGCAAACCCAGATTCCTCCATCAGACTGCCGGGTAGTGAAGCGTGATCCATCACTCCAGAGAACCCGGTTCCACTGCTCCAGAGTCAAGTGGTGGAGCTTTACATGGATGATGGGGCTATAAATCCCTGTGGGGTGTGAGTGATGGGATCCATAGATTGGGAAGAGGTGGTACAGTGCAGGGAATGTCTCGTTCCATGTGTGGAAAATGGCTCCAGAGCAGATGTTAATGATTGGCTAAAAGGAGTGACTGCATTTGGGCGTGCCAAAGACCATAGTGTGAAGGAAGTAGCTGAATCTGCAGGTGTATGGAAGCGGTGGAACTACATACTGTTTCCCCCCCCGACCCAGTAGGAACAGCGGTTTAGTAGGTGAGATGATGAATGAATGTTTGTCCGTGTGCTGCTGCTGATCCTGACCTGGCTGTGACCTTTTCGCTCTGAGTGTACGGAGGACGGGAGCGCGCTGGTGGCCGGTGTTCCTCTTTTGTTTATGTGGCCAGACGCTGAGCAGGAAGCTGTTATTAGACACACTTTATTATTATCATGGCTCTCTTTGTGTGGCTGATAGCCTGGTGGTGTGGTTGCCATGACAACATATATGGCCCACTGAGGCCCTGCAACCGGTATTCGTGTAGACAGCCGTGGGCTCGGACCCCCGTCATCCATCTACACACACACTGGGGAGTTTTTTGTGGCAGGTGTAGCTGTCTGTGTAACTGACTGGCTTAAGACATAAACAGAGTCGTGCAGAGTGGGTTCGGTGTGAAACGCTCCATCAGATCTGTCCCCAGTGGTGGTGAAGGTAACCAGACGTCCCCCTCTAAAAGCTCCCTCCCAGAAAGTTCCTACATGAGGTGGTTCTGAATACGCTGCCTGATGTCTGAGACGCTGTTTATGATAGTGTGGAGAAGATTTCAGCCTTAAACTCCATTCATGGTGGAGGGATACATGCTGCAGGGCGCTGTGAGGTCAAATAGTCCCCCAGAGAAACTTAGTATTTCCAGGTTTTCCAGATTTTCCATCATCAACATTCCATATACACTCAGAAGACACGTGTAGGTTCACTGGTGGTTCTAGATAGTCAGTAACATCTCTGTATGTGGGTTCTAGACATGGAGAACCCTGGTTCCCATCACCACCACTGTACAGAAGCGAGAGACTGGACAAGAGTAAATCTGGGACTGGCTGTTACTGGTTGGCGACAGCTAAAGGACATGAAGGGAGGACAAGGAAAATATGGTTCTGTAAGGAACCGGTATTGGTTCTGCTGTGGCCCTTTATTCAGCAGCTTATTTACTCTAAGAGTGTAGGTTAGCTTTCGCTTGGTGGTTAGCCTGCTCTCTGTAAGCTTAACCATATGAACTAACTTGATAGCTCGGTTATGCTAAACCCTAAAAAAGATGTCATCAAAATGTTCCTTATGCAACATCATAGAAGAACCACTTTTGGTTCCCTACAGAACCTTTTAATGTCTGGTTCTTTGGAGAGACGTATTGTTGTAAATGAGCGAGATGTGTGAGAGTGAAGGACTTTTATAGAGATCTCAAACCAAAACAACTTTTTTTGTAGTTTAGTTTGCTGGGACACACACAGGACCCCCACACGACCCACACAGGACCCCCATAGGACCCCCATAGGACCCCCACAGGACCACCACAGAGCAGGTATATGTGGGTGGTGGATCATTCTCAGCACTGCAGTGACACTGACGTGGTGGTGGTGTTTTAGTGTGTGTGGTGCTGGTGTGAGTGGATCATTTCACTGAGAATTGTCCACCAATCAAAACTATCCAGCCAGTGGTGTCCTGTGGGGCAGCGTCCTGGGGACAATGTCCTGGGGACAGTGTCCTGGGGACAGTGTCCTGTGGGGCAGCGTCCTGGGGGCAGCGTCCTGTGGGACAGTGTCCTGTGGGAGGCGTCCTGTGGGCGGCGTCCTGTTGGCGGCGTCCTGTGACCACTGATGAAGGACTAGAGGATGACCAACACTGCACTGTGCAGCAGCAGATGCGCTATGGTCTCTGACTGGTCACCTCCACTGCTCACCCACTCTGTTTACCTCTCAGACACTCAGTTATGGAGGTATTCAGACATGTATGATGGACCTCCCCTGTAATGCGCTGCACACGCACCACTTACCGGTTCTGTTGACCGTTGTAGGGTGAAAGTGATAAACGTGGCGTATGAAATGAGCTGCAGGTCACGTACTGGGTTCAGATCAGTAAGTAATATTGGGTGTATATAATGCACAGGTCTTTCATGGATGACATCACCTCTCACCGTCTCTCTCGCGTGCTGCGCGCCGGTTAAACACGGTGGAGTGTGTAATTCTGTGGTGAGAAACGCGGGCGACTCGTTAAAGGAAGGAACGGCGCCTCTCTTTTAAAGTGCAAATGGGCGCTGAGCTCATTTGCATACACATAATTGGTCATTTGCATGCACCTAATTGCAGTCCATTTGTGCGCGGGAGCCCCGAAAACGTCCTTTAGCCAAACGCGCAAATGAACGGCGAGTAACAGGAGAGCGCGCGATAATGGGCCGGCATGAAATATTTATAGAGGAATACAGAACACTCCAGCGGGGGGAGCGGGAGAGGGAGGGGGAGTGTTGTGTAACATCAGAGAGAGAGGGAGAGAGGGGGAGGGAGGTGGGGAAGCGAGTGAACGAGCGGCTAATTTGATAGAATTATTAGTTTTCATGTTTTGGACCGGGCCGCGGTTTTCCACGCTAATGTTCCTTACAAATGAGCTGCTCTTCTTCCTCGAGCTCTCTGAAGCTGCTTTCTGTGAGGGTTTGAACTTTAAATAGGAGCTACAGGATCATTCTGATGGAGCTCTGACTCATAATAGGGAGAACGGAATCTCAGTCATTCCCATTCCGATCCTGGAATGCCTGCTATAGCTGTATGTAGCTTCTGAGGAGTGTGTATTAGACCTGCGGAACGCTTTACGACATCATGTCACATATGAACAACTGTGGGTCTTTATCATCAATCGACCGATCGATCAATCAATCAGTCGATCAGCCTCTCTCTTCACTGGGAAGTACAGTGTGGTTGACCCTCATCCAGAGTGTAGCCGAGTATTTCCATCTTAAGGGAACGAAAAAAAGAAATTTAAATGGGTTTTAATCTGGAAACCTGAATCGAAAGAAAGACCATGTAGAACAAACTGACAATAACCTCAAACCAGATACACGGTAAAGAGAAAAATTAGTTAAATTAGAAAAAGGGGAAAATAAAATTATAATAAAATCAATATAATTAATAATTTCATAAGACTGCAACATAAATAGGTAAACTAGAACTAAAACAGACCAATAAAAGTATTATAAAAAGCAATTAAATAAAAAGGAAATGAGAAAATCAAATATTCAGAAAATAAAAATAATAATAATAATTAGTACTAAAATAAAATTAAAAGGGAAATTAAAATGAAGATAATATAAGTTATAAAAAATAAACAAATAAATAAAGCAGTAAAATAACTAATATATATATACAGAAAAGATTATATATAGATTATATATAAAGTAGGTGGTATGTAAAGTTGGTGTATATAAAGCTAGTGGTATATAATGTAAGTGGTATATAATGTAAGTGGTATATAAAGCTAGTGGTATATAATGTAAGTGTTCCCAGCGCGGACATCACGGCAGACGCTGGGAGGAGGAGTGAGCGAGAGCACACGAGTAACTGGCTGTTACTGGTTGGCGAGAGCTGAAGGAGATACAGTACAAGGAAGACAAGGAAAACATGGTTCTTTAGGGAACCGGTATTGGTTCTTCTGTGGCCCTTTATTCAGCAGCTTATTTACCTTAAGAGTGTAGGTCAGCTTTCGTGGTGGTGGTGTGTTAGTGTGTGTGGTGCTGGTGTGAGTGGATCAGACACAGCAGTGCTGCTGGAGTGTTTAAACACTGTGTCCACTCACTGTCCACTCTATTAGACACTCCTACCTTGCTGGTCCACCTTGTAGATGTACAGTCAGAGACGATAGCTCATCTGCTGCTGCACAGTGCAGTGTTGGTCATCCTCTAGTCCTTCATCAGTGGTCACAGGACACGCCCACAGGACGCTGCCCACAGGACACTGCCCCACAGGACACTGCCCCACAGGACGCTGTTGGCTGGATGGTTCTGGTTGGTGGACGATTCTCAGTCCAGCAGTGACACTCACACCAGCACCACACACACTAACACACCACCACCACGTCAGTGTCACTGCAGTGCTGAGAATGATCCACCACCCACATCATACCTGCTCTGTGGTGGTCCTGTGGGGGTCCTGACCATTGAAGAACAGGGTAATACAGTACACAGAGAAACAGATGGACTACAGTCTGGACCTGTACAACTACAGAGTGTCCTGTATGGTCAGTGGAGCTGATGGAGTGGACAGTGGGTGTAGATACGGAGAGGTGGGCCTGATGAAGGAGTGGCGGGTGGGTGTGGGTGTGATGGATGACTGAGCTTTAACACCTTATTTGGCTCTTTAAACCGAGACGCTACAAACCACAAGCGAGAACGATACACCGAACAGACCAGCCAGAAATTACGCCCACAAAACCAACACGGTGTTTAGTTGTTCTTTTGTGTTGTTGTTTTGGTGACGCGTTCTAATCGCACCGTTCCCGGGAACAGGACCAGCTCATTCTCCCGTTCCTTCAGAAAGCCGGAGTACAGAGGGAGAGGAGTGTGAGGGAACGGTGTGTGGTGTTTGAAGCTGGAAAACTCTTTCAGACGCGTCACTTTCTCTCCCTCAGCCGCAGCCGCTGGAGCCGAGCGGAGGCGAGAACGTGAACTGATAATGAGGGAGCGGGAATGAATGAATAATTCTCTCTCTTCTTTCTCTCTCTCTCTCTTCGCAGTGCGACAGCGAGAGTGACATCGATGACAAGGTAAGACTCCCTCTTTACGCGCCTCCGTGTTTACCGTGGAGCGTCAGTCTGCGGATCTCAGAGTGAAGCCAGCGTAGATCATTTGCATCGTACAGAGTTGGGACGGGACGATGAGAGAGGGAGAGAGAGGGGGCGAGAGAGGTAGACTGACACTTCTGAAGCCCGGTTGTGGTTTCTGTTGTGCACGGTTTCTGACGCTGACAGCTGGTGTCAGCGCACGGCGGATGTCGAGCTGAGCATCAGCTGAAGGATACAGGCAGTGAACGTCACGGCGAGGCCGAGTTCGCAGCTGACGAGTCGGTACTTCCTCTAAAGCGTCAGCACCGGGATGCGGGGTACATCAGAGCGGCGGTGTAAACTGGGGGTCATGACCCGCCGCGTGGAGCATCGTGGTTATTGTAGGGGTTACATGTGAACAGCGATAACACATGTCGTGGTTAGGGAGCCAGCTGAACCGGCCTTGTGACAGGAAGCTCAGCTGACAGGACACGACTGAGGTGCCCTTGAGTAAGGCACCTAACCCCCAGCCGGTCCCTAGGCCCTGTGGATAGTGCTGCCCACAGATCAGGGCTCACGGTCCCCTAGAGTGTGTGGGTGGGTGGATGTGGGTGGATGTGGGTGGATGGGTTAAAGGATCCTCCATGTACAAGCACAAATGGCAAATGACTCTAAACTCTAAGTTCACTCCAGTCTCACTGTACGTGTCTCACGGTTACACTCGAACACTTGAACGAAACTGAAGACAGGTGAACTGACTTGGGCCCCTTGAGCAGAACCACCTTGGTTCCCTAAGGAAGCTTTTAATGGCTGGTTCTTTTGGAGAGAACCAAGGTCCTTAGAGAGTTAAAGGTCTTCTTAGAGGACACCTTTTGTGTGGGTTAGCTTTCTCTCTGTAAACGTCTCTAAACCGAAGTCAGGTAAACCCGTTAGCTCCTCCAGTTTTACAGTCCTGAGTAAGTGAAGTTTAGCGTGTGCTACACGTTTCTCAGGTGTCCCAGTCTCAGATCCGGTGGTCGCTTCAGTTGTAGACGCCGCAGCCTCGGCATCTTTGAAAGGCCCTGACTCTACCCATTTCTCCACGACGTGCGGGTTCCATATGATCTTACACCGACTAAGGAAGCTTTTAATGTCTGATTCTTCAGAGAAGCGTAATCTGAAGGTATATACAGAAAAAATTGAAGAGCCCACCTGAGAATGATCAGTTCCTCTAGTTGTACAGGTTCTGGGTTTGTGTTGGACCAAAATGAGCAGTTCTGTTTGATTCTATACACTACTGGAAACACGTCTCCCAAATTCCAGATCAAATATTGTATTTAGATCTGTTTATTTAGAAAATCACTAATGACCCTCCAGAAGCCTGTTTTTAGAACCATGCTCGCTGTGCGTTTCACCCCAGCCACCGCTCGCCGGTCTCTCTGTAGGTCACTTGAGGTCATCTTACAGTGGTTAAGGGACATTGGAATGAGGTGGCGCTCATCACGGTCAGTAGAGAGTGGTTTTGTCCCTCTGCCAGTCTGTAGCTGTGTTGTCCTGTGTGTTTGCTGCTTGACCTTGTTCTTATGAACCAGACGCTCACTGTATCTGCCAGTAAAGCTAGAACCCAACCTTCTGTTCCTCACTGAGAACCTGCTGTACATGTGGAGATGCTGATTGAAGAAGGAACCGGAGTGGGCTCTGATTTATTTCCGGACCTGTGTTAGTTCATATGACTTTGTATGGCTATATTGCTCTGCCTGAAGCCTCCACTCTTTATGTATACGGTATATATTGTTTAAGTGGAGTGTTTGAATGTTTGAAATTCGGCCCTGTAGAAAGTCAGAAATGAGTTGCTCATTAACAGCGTACAGGTTCAGGGAGTCGGGCAGCTGAATTCCTCTCACAGGACAATAACCCAGGTAAGGAATCCACAGTTTTCCTCGGATACAGAGAGAATTCCGGGCTTTTGCAGTGTTTCTAAACGGTGAATTATGAAGTGAAGCGTTGGTTATGGGCTGTGTTCCTGGTTTTTCTCCCTGCTGTCCTGACCGTTCCTGTTCCTGTGGCAGGGAACTGGGAACAGTTGGCTTCCAGGCGTGTGTTATCTTGTGTTCATCTGTAATATCTGTGGCGTTGATGATTTGGAGGTTATTTGCATGTTTTTTGCACACTAAACATCAGGTATCCTCCCGCACGGGGTGATGTACGACTGTTTATCGTATCTGATTTGGTATGTAAATCCACCGCCACGCTAAACTTTATGGAAAAGAGCTACAGTAATACTGCAGGACCGTGTACAGGAATCCAGTGCAGTTTAACATGGACAGCACATGACAGACGAATTAACCCACATATATTATTAATTGTTATTTACTAATAGTAATAATCTACTACTAGTGTATTTATATTACCGTTATATTACTGTTTTTATATATATACTGAAATATTACTACCTAAAATTAACTTTATTAAAATTATGAAGTATGTAATTGTGTGTGTGTGTGTGTATATATATATAGGCTGGGATAGACAAATGCATGTCATGTCACTGACTCACACATAGACTGTTAGTGTAATCCATTATATATTGATTATAAGCTATAATTAATTAATTATAGTGAATTGGGTTCTTACATAACTGAATGCCAACATATATATATATATATATATATATAATTATCATTTATGTTATGTAAATATACCAAAATGACAATTTAAATCTCTGAAGTTTACCCAGATTATATACAGGATTAATTCATACACAATGTATATATCTTATATATTCTATATATCTGTTTATATTCAGTATTATCCATATTCAGTGCATATTAGTTTATATAAACTGTATGTGTGTTTATATACTGTATATATCAGCTTATTACAGTGTCAATTCATATTTAGTGTGTACCAGCTCATGTACATCATTGACTATGTTCGATTGGTGTGTATATATATATATATAGGCATGCAATTATGTAAGAATTCACACAATTCACTATAATTAATTAATTGATTGTAGTTTATAATCAATATAATAATCAATTTATTGTGTATACGTACTTATTATTGTTACAGTTATTGTTTATGTTATGTAAATATAGCGCAATAACAATTTAAATCTCTGAAGTTTAACCAGATTAGCATGTGCAGCATGCTAAACATGCAACATGCTAACCAGTCAGGCTGATTCCACCGTGTAGGACTGAATATGGATGCTGGTATTATTAGTGTTATAGTAGAACCGTTAGCAGTTAGCCGTTAGCCACTTTTTTTTCCTACCAAATTACCCATTTTTTCTTTGCACGCTTATCACTTGTTTACGTTGCGGCGCTAATTCGCTCCGCGGTTCCGGCCGTGCTTTACACATGCTAATTCCCCCCACAGTTAAGCAATTACTCCTTGCTAAATGAATGCGATAGCATAGCTAATCTCCTCTAAGCCCAGCTCCCAGTTCTGTGGAAAACCGTCTCCAGCTCGCTCTCTTAAATAATACATTGATAGCGAGCAGCAATTTGCATTAGCTTTAGCGCCCGCGCTAGTCAATAGGCTTTTATCTCTCTCCTCATTGAAGTGAATGTGTGGGGGGGGTGGGCTTTTCAGGAGAGTCCTCCTCAATGCCAGGAGCTCTTGGATGGAGGGAGGTGAGGAGAAAGGGATTTTGTCCTGATTCTGGGCCTCTGCTCCACTCGGCCTTTTAGTCAGAGGCTGAAAAGACGGAAACAGACGCAGGCAATATTGAAGCTGCCCGTCCCTAAACGCGAAGCAGACCTCTTCCTGGCGTCGGTGGGTGTTAAAGGTGTAATGAATTGTTTTTAAAGCCTAATTAGATGGAAATTGACCGTTCTCACCCTCAACACCAACAACACCCATTCATTCCTTCATTCAGTTCTATTCATGGGGCGCTTTCTACAGGCGTCGCGCGGGAACTTACGGGTGGGAGCGACTATACACTGACCGGCTGCTTCATTAGGTCCACCTCCTTATATCTACACTCACTGTCCACCGTACCACCGTACCAAGCTCCACTGAGCATACAGGACACTCTGTAGTTGTGCAGGTCCAGACTGTAGTCCATCTGTTTCTCTGTATACTGTATTACCCTGTTCTTCAATGGTCGGGACCCCCACAGGACCACCACAGAGCAGGTACTATGTGGGTTGCTGGCGGGTGTATATTCACATAGCAGCGTTTCCCGTTGAAAACCCTGACCCTGTTAGAAAGGAATTCCACCAGAGTTCCTCTGTAATTCAGGGACACAGACTCATTATTAAAGGTATTTCATTGAAAATGTGTCCTAGATGTTTCATTGGTACAATGCAAAGCCATGTGCAACACTGTTGTTATCTGATGGTATATTATTACTATTATTATTATTTTTCTTTTTTTTTAATTTATTTATTTCTGTTGACCACCAACTTGTGCGGCAGTTTAGCAACGCTGGGATAAAGTAGCAAGAACCTAAGGATACCCTAACAACCACCTGGAATACCATAACAAGAGCCTAGCCATACCCTAGCAACA
>JAVGWN010002335.1:0-11249 GCA_034552555.1 Semaprochilodus insignis
TTAAAAAGTTATAATTTTACAAGTAATATTTAACTTGGAGTTCATATTTGATTTGAGATGTTGGCAAAGTCATGCATGGCTAAGTGTTCCACAACACTGTCTTTACAGTAGTACGGTGAACATACGGATGTGGAGTCTCCAGATCCACATCCCAACAGCAACAACAAGAAACCAGACAGAACCAGAATGTGGCTTCGAGCTGTGAAACTCACCATCTCATTAACGGACAAAAGGACAAACTGACCGATTACACACCAGCAAAGGAGCTCGGCAAGGCTGCAGTCAGGACACCTGTACAAGTTGTTCGTTGAACATATAATAAGAGTGATACGACTAAAGTTAGATGAGAGATGAATAAAAAGGCCTGGAGGAAATATCAATAACCTTCGATATGCGTGAAGGTGTAGAAGTGGTGTACTAAACTTGATCAACTACCAACAACCAGCGCTGGAAGAATGTAGCCAAGTAGAGATCCCCCAAGGTACAATCTACTGACACTGGAGGAGGAAGTCCCTCCCTTTAGACCTCCACAGGAGTAACAGTACTAATGTTTCTGGAAATAAATCAGCACTGTGGTAACAAACAATTTCCTAAATATTCTGTGTACATCTTTTACTCAATAATAAATAAAAAGATAGTCATTATATCAGTATTTCGTAATAAAATTATTTTAAAAATGGTCAAAATTGTATTTACCTAAAATGACTTGCTTATTTTACAGTTCTTAATGAATAATAAGAGAGAATAATAATTGAGTACATGTATATAATATATAATGTTAGAGTTATTAACCCAGTCTGCTGTATTATCTGGTATCAGGGCTGTAAAATACTAACTCACCTGTCTCTGTTTCATTTCTTACCTGTTATGTATTTAACTTGTCAGACACCGTGTGAGTTACAGGCAGTAATTATAGTGAAACTATATGGTATTATAATCCAAACTTAGTTATTCTTGTTTCTTACTTACTGCACGTCCATCAGGCCATAACAGCAGTTCAACATGGTCTTGTGCTTCACATGTAGGCCCACCTACTGTTCCCCAGGAATAGATAATGTGAATACACATTACTGCCTTATTACCACTACAGTAGCTCACTTATTACACATAAAGTGTATATAACTATATACTATAACTATAAACTATAAAATAACTATAAAATAAACAGGTACATTTCAGGTAAGCACAACTTGTTCCCATTATTTTACCATCTCATAATGGCCTTGTTAACACTCACTACAATTGATTTTACAATTGATTCCTGTTTATTATTTAGTAACAACTAGAAAACCAGCATTTAATTAATGATTAAATACAACTTGTTACTGTAAAATGACCATATCATTACCTATTACCTACCTATGTGCTACCATGAAACTTCCCCAGTTGACCACTTACTTTAATACATGTACTTTTTGTATTACAAATTTTCTAAAATGTTATGTGTACGTATGTAAAAATGAGGCATCGTCTACTTAAATATGTGGTCATTTGCATGTATGTCAAGAACTGAAACTGAACAGTGGATAAAAGCTGAAAATTCTAGTTTTATTTTGTTGACATTAGAAGGTAAGGAAATTCTGGATCTTTCCTTTTTAATCGCTTTACAAACCAGAAAATCCTGTCAACAGCCATAAAAACACATTTTGGTCATATTTTTAGCCATAAATTTACAATAACTTAATATGAATCTTTATGAAAGTTACATCTAAGGCAAAACACTACAGGTGGCCAGGCTAAAGATTGTAAGTACTAGAAATCACCATGAAGACAACTTTTTTGAAAACTGTATGTTTAAATACGCCAAAGAGGTATGATCAACTTAAACAGGAGTTCATTTGCAAACATTTTGAGAACTGAAACCTGAACAGTGGATAAACTCAAAATTCAGGCTCAAAATTCTAGTTTTATTTTGTTGAGATATTAGAATCTAAGGTCTTGACAGAGGGGGGGATTCTGGATCTCTCTTTATATTACTCTATAAACCATAACTTCACCCTTGGACATGTAGACTGTGTGTGTAAATGTGTTTACATTTCTTATTTATGCACATGTTTTTACACGTATAGTACTCAGCAGCACAACAGAATATGATTTTATAAAGAAGACAATTATAGATTATTTACTTAGAACTTAGGTAGAACCGTAGTGCTATTTCTGGACACCCGGTCAAATGTTGGAGTAAAAAAAGAATGTGCTGTGATTTTAGATTTCATGTCTTTCATTGAGCACCCTGAGGAACATCCAGAGTGCTACAGTAGAACCAGTAAGAGAACCCCTGAATGTAATAACCTGTGGATCCTTCTTCAGCAGCATCACCTCCACCAAAGGCGGACATCTGTTTAACATTGACATCTGTCTGAGAGTCCTATTTTTTATTTTCATTATTATCATTATTATTATTATTATTATTATTATTATTATTGTTACTACTATGACACAGTTTGAAGGTACATATCATTTAGCAAATTAGCAGAACAGCTCTAGCACTGGAATTAAGCAGCCCAAGCCATGTGCCTGTGTAGTCATGAACACTGTACACTTCATACACGTCTTCCTTTAGATTTCTTTTCACTTCTGAGAAATACAGTGTGACGGGGACATCGTATCTTCCTCAGTCTGAAAACACCTCAATAAAAACGAGTGCACATTACAGAAGTAATATGATCTGGGAATTTTGTATTTCAGGCCTAAAGACTTTCTTGTGGTTGCTGCCAAGAGCGAGAGAGATATAAATAATAGTCTTACCATCTTCGAACCAGACACACCTCATCAACCCCTGCAACACAGAGACCGAGCGTCCAGACAGATACACCAGCAGCACAGCAGGTAGTACTTTACCAGTTTACCCAAGAACCCATAAAGCTTGTGTGTGTGATGTGCCCTATTAGTTCTTTTCATGTTCTCATGTTTTTCCCCACAACCATGTCTCCTGTGCCGACCTTTTGCGGCTGTGTCTCTCTTTGGCACTATTCCTCTCTGAATCCAAAAAATCCCATTTTCAGCATCCCACAAAATGCTGGGAAATTTAATAGTAAAATTTGCGGACGTAACTCCTGAGGATCCTGGATTTATTTGACTCTATGGGTCATTCAGAAAGAAAAACAAGTGTTTTAAAATAATGCTCTTGTCCTTAAATATATGTATATGTATAAAGGTGCATAAATAACCATAAATCTACCATCATTTACATGGATGTTCCAATGAGGATGAGACACTACAGGTGAACAGGCTAAAGATTTGAAGTACTAGAGATCACCATGAAACTTCACCAGCTGATTACTGGCATAAAATTGTGTGTTTAAATATGCAAATGAGACACTGTCTACTTAAATATGTGCTAATTTGCATATATTTTGAGAACAGAAACTAGAACAGTGAATAAATTCTTGTTTTATTTTGTTGACATATTAGAATCTAAGGTTTTTACAGATGGAAATTCTGGATCTTTCTTTTTTACTGCTTTTTATCGTTTTATCGTTTTTAATCGCTTTACAAACCAGAAAATACTGTCAACAGCCATAAGAACACATTTTGGTCATGTTTTAGACATAAATTCACCATAACTTATTATGAATGTTACATATAAGGCAAAATACTACAGGTGAATAGACTAAAAGATTGTAAGTAGAAATCACCATGAACCTTTCCCAGTTGACCACTTACATTAAAACAGCAACTTTTTCTAAAATTGTGTGTTTAAATATGCAAATGGGGCATTGTCTACTTAAATATGCGCTAATTTGCATGCATTTTGAGAACTGAAACCTGAACAGTGGATAAAGACAAGCTCAAAATTCTTGTTTTATTTTGTTGACATATTAGAATTTAAGGTTTTCACAGATGGTGGAATTCTGGATCTCTCTTTATAACACTTTATAAACCAGAAAATACTGTCAAACAGCCATAAAAACAAATTTTCAGCATGTTTGTACACACAGAATGTTAATAAATTGTGAATGAGTGATATACGATCAATATCCTCTGTATAAACCTTCAGAACAGTGATACGGATACAGCTGGAGAACCTGGTGTACGTAAGAGCTACTGGATCAGAGATTGAGGAACGACTCGTTTAAAGACGTGTTATTATTTATACCCTATTTACAGACACCGTATCTAATCATATCCTTACAACACCTATACAGAACAGCTGGAATACTACACACACACACTACAACTACAGCTGTCTATTACATTGGTGTCCATGTGCCCCCAGTGCACGCTACCTCTGCATCGCAATGGCAGCATCGATGCACTTCGGGGAGGCATTTCATCAGCTGCTTCGTTAGCCGGTTTTCCTGCATCATCTTCAAGAAGGTTCCGCCGATATGTGACGAGGTCACTAGTGTTGCCCGGTGACCATTTATGTTGTGTGTGTAATTGTGCTTACCTGTTGTACTTACCTGTTGTTGGTGGTCCAGGATAATCTCTAAAAAGGGGGCAACTTTGGTTGAACTCACTCTTGAGTATGCCGAAGGGCCCACGGCTAGCTCAGGGGAGGGGTGAGGTCACACCTGTAACCTGTGACAGAGACTATCCGGTAATGAGGACATGTGCGCACTGTAACTGTGTTGAGTGGTAGGAGATAATCCAGGCCTGAACGGATCAGAGGTTTGTACTTACCTTGTTAGCCGCTGTTCGAGGTCAGCACACCCCTGGTAGACTCAGTAGTTCGCCCCAGGTGTAGAAGGGGTGGGGCTTGGCCTTTAAGAGGGAGGGAGGGTAGAGGGTTAGTATGGGGTCTTCTAGTTCTGATACGCTCACCTCATGTTGAGAGAGCAAAGGGAATGGGAGTTGAGCTAATGAGTGAGAGTTCCAGGCTCTGATACTTACCTGTACCTCGATGTCTTGTTGACATTGAAAGAAAAGTTATTCTTCTGGCATCGGCATGTCAGAAAGCTGATCTCCTCTCTGTAGGCCACTAGAGATCAAGCCCTCAAAATCCTTGTGTCACCTGGAAGGTGTATGATGACGTTGGAGCCGTGTCTGGCTGTGCAGTCGTGAGTGTACAGGGAGTACAAGAGAGGACCGAGCTCAGAGTCCTGAGCGGCACCAGTGTTAGGGATGTCAGTGAGGAAGTGATGCTGCCCATCCCTACCACCAGCTGGCATTGGCCCGTCAGGAAGTTCAGGATCCAGCTCTGCAGAGGACTGTTCACACCCAGATCCTGAAGCTTCAGGCTGAGCTTGGAGGTGACAAAGGGGTTGAATGCTGACCTGTAGTCCACAAACAGCTTTTACGCATAGGTGTCCTTTTGGTCCAGATGGGAGAGGGCAGTGTGCAGCGTCAAGGCTATCCACCGTCCAGGGATCTGTTCTGTCGGTAGGTGAACTGCAGTGGGTCCAGGGTGGCAGGTAGTGAGGACTAAATGGGGTCTCTAACTGGCCTATCAAAGGTCAGAGCAACCGGGCGCCGGTCATTTAAGGTTGCAAGTCAGAGCTGCACGAGCTCTACGAGCCATGGTTTCTAACTGGGGTAAACACAGACTCACATCCTTCTTAGGTAAGAGGAGAATCTATGCACACTCAAGAACGGTTCTACAGTTTAAGAACACATCCTGAACCTGATGAAGAGACTGAGGACCGCTCTCGATAACACATTACAATGACAAACACAGGAACATTGTTGAACGAGGGTCATTCTTCTTAATGGGTGGACATCCCAAACCAACATCATCACAGTGAACAAATATTAACATCCTAGCACTCAGCGGATGCTGGCACACACTGTGGATTTTGCCTAGGCATGAAAGTACTGTTATTTGGAACACCCCACAAAGGAAAGTGTAAATATGCCAAACTAAAGTACATGGAACTGAGTAAACACAACTGGTAACTTCCAAGCTGGACATGTTTACCTTGGTACTTCAGGAGAACCGGGGCTTCATAGTGTTCTTCATCGGACAAAGATATAAATAGGCTACTGTTCTCAACCTGGACAGTGCATCAACTCCTCCATCGCCGAGACGCTAGCGGACCATCCAGACAACTATTACTGCAGACACACAGATACACCAGCAGCAGAGCAGGTACATGAGTTAGTCTCTTACGTTTGTGTGATGCACCATATGATTATTAATAACCTGGTCATTTTTAATGCAGACTGTTCTACCAAGATGTCGTCTGTGCTGTCCTTTGGATTTCTGCTGATATGTCTGTCAGTGAACCTGTTCCCCTGTCAGCCCAAATCAGGTACGTAAATCCTAATATCCTAATCCATATATATATACACACACACCACCTCAATGTAGATACACTCCACTGACCATACAGGACACTCTGTAGTTGTACAGGTCCAGACTGTAGTCCATCTGTTTCTCTGTATACTGTATTACCCTGTTCTTCAATGGTCAGGACCCCCACAGGACCACCACAGAGCAGGCATGATGTGGGTGGTGGATCATTCTCAGCACTGCAGTGACACTGACGTGGTGGTGGTGTGGTGGTGGTGTGTTGGTGTGTGTGGTGCTGGTGTGAGTGGATCAGACACAGCAGTGCTGCTGGAGTGTTTAAACACTGTATCCACTCACTGTCCACTCTATTAGACACTCCTACCTTGCTGGTCCACCTTGTAGATGGACAGTCAGAGACGATAGCTCATCTGCTGCTGCACAGTGCAGTGTTGGTCATCCTCTAGTCCCTCATCAGTGGTCACAGGACGCTGCCCCACAGGACGCCAGCACACAGGACACTCAGTCCAGCAGTGACACTGAGGCGTCCAGCAGCACTGCTGTGTCTGATCCACTCAAACCAGCACAACACACACCAACACACCACCACCACGTCAGTGTCACTGCAGTGCTGAGAATGATCCACCACCCACATCATACCTGCTCTGTGGTGGTCCTGTGGGGGTCCTGACCATTGAAGAACAGGGTAATACAGTATACAGAGAAACAGATGGACTACAAAAACATCCACCTGGCGTAGCGAGGGTTCAAACGACCTGCTAGATATAAGGAAGTATATACAGTAAGTAAGTAGATGTAGGTTTTTAGGGTTAGTCCAGACCAGGGAGGGATGTTTGGCCCCCTCCAGCCAATGTCTCGGCTCCTCAAGCGGAGTGACATCGGCCTGGGCCAGTTTGCCCAGCCCATACCAGGGCCGCATCCAAGTCCAAGTGGTTGTGAGATACCACGAAGCCTAGAAAGGAGATGAACCAGGCATGCAACTGGGACTTCGGCAACAGGTTCATCTTATTTCTTCGTGAAGCTGTAGATGTCAGATGGGTTCTCCAGCTGCTTCTGGAGAACCCATCTAATGTGGGCGACATGTTTATCTACCAGTCAACTGTAAATTAAAATACTGTCAAGGTAGACAAAGGCGTAGTGGTCAATGGCCTCCCTCAGGACATTGTTGACGTTTGGAAGACAACTGGACCGTTAATCAAGCTGAAGGGCATCACTAAATACTCGTAGTGGCCCGAGAGCCAGAGCTCAAGGCTGTCTTCCAATCATTGCGTTCCCTAATGCAAACCAGGCTATAGACACTTCGCAGGTCTAGCTTGGTAAGCACTAGGGCCTGCTGCAGCACCTTGAATGCGGAGTCATGACCAGCAAAGGATAATGATCCTTGACTGTGATCTTACTCAGGGCCCTGTAGTGAATACATGGGGGGGGGGGGGGGGGGGCCTGCCTTTCCTCCCAACAGAGAAGAAGCCACCCCCTGCCAGGAGGTTGACGGGCATATGAACCCTAGGGCCAGGCCCTCCTCTTCTCAAAGGTAGCATCAATGATGTTTCTCCAAAGTCCCCCATTAGAGGGCAATGTAGAAAAAGACACCACCGGACTCAATGGCATAATCAGCCACCGAACACCTTACTTGGTGTGAGTTCAGGAGACGAGCGCCCACTTTCCCACCCCTGGCTGGATGGTTGAATGTGCGGCAATGGGCTGCCATGAACTACGACAAAGAGGAGCACAACTCTGGAGGGGTTGTTGCTCAAAGATGAGCAAACAGTGTAGGAGGAACCCAAAACACCCTTTTGGTTCTACAGAGCACCGCTCAGGAGCAGGCAAGGTGAGTCAAGCTAGTGCTTCCATCAGGCTCTGCAGCTGGACCAAAATCTGCTGCAGGGCCTACTCATGTCTCTGGGTGGAGAAGATGGTAATCCCGGTGGGAGTTGACTCAAAGCCACGCCGACTGCTTCTTGAGGTATAAATATAGCCAGTTCACCAGGTGCAGGGTGTTAGGACTGATTGCCAGTTTGCTGCTGCCCCCTGGTGGCCAGGATAAGACTGGCACCCAGAACTTTGAAGACTGCCAGAAATTTGATATACATATTAAATTGACATTCATATACTGCAAATGGAATTAAGATGTCATTTCATTCAATATGTCAAAATACTTATATGTACATCAAAATTAATTCCAGATGTCATAGTTCATTATATATATACACATATACACTGTATACACACACACACACACAAAAACAAAAATCATTATATATATGAATTGTATGTATTTAAAAAGTATCTCTTAACCTTCTGTTTCTACAGTGGATGTGATACAGCTACCTCAGCCTGACCTCGGTGCCAGGACTGAATATGCGGCTCAAAGCTGCAAAGAACTGCAAAACAAGTATCGTGTAAAGAAAGGTAAATCTGGAATAACCGGAGATTGAAATGCTCCACAAAACAGGCTTTAACCAGGCAGTGTTGTTGCATGTATACACAGACGGCCTGTACTACCTGACCACTCAGAAGGGGGTGGTCTACCAGACCTACTGCGATATGACCACTGCTGGAGGCGGCTGGACGCTGGTGGCCAGTGTGCACGAGAACAACATGTACGGGAAGTGCACTGTAGGTGACCGCTGGTCTAGCCAGCAGGGTAGCAACCCCAGCGTACCTGAAGGAGATGGAAACTGGGCCAACAGGGTCACATTTGGAACTGCAGAAGGTGCGACTGGTGACGACTACAAGGTACAGTAAGATATATAATACAGTGGTATATATGTATATACACACACACAGTCAAAATGTACATAAGCCCACTAGACAAAAAAAAACGAGCCCCCAGTGAAGGAACCGTCCCTAACAGTACTGTACCTCCACCAGCACCAATACCAGCTGTGATTGGATTAGGCATGTACTGGACAAGTTCAGACACTCTTACATCAAAGAATTGGTCAGTTGGGCCAGATTTGGTGGATGCCTTCCCTGGCACAATTCCGAGGAGAATTCCCTGTAGACTGGGATTTTAGCCACTGCTGGTAGACCAGTATGACCGTACGCTTCCATGTATTACGCTTCCACGCCCAAATGCAGTCACTCTTTTTAGCCAATCATTAACATCTGCTTTGGAGCCATTTTCCACACATGGAACGAGACATTCCCTGCACTGTAGCACCTCTTCCCAATGTATGGATACCGTCACTCACACCCCACAGGGATTTATAGCCCCACCATCCTCGTGCAGCGCCATCTGCAGGACGATCACTCTTTCTTACAGTCCTTCACTCTGTCTTACAGAATCCTGGGTACTACGACATCGTGGCTCAGGACGTGTCTGTGTGGCATGTTCCTAATAACGCTGAGCTACAACAATGGTCTGCTGGGTCCATCCTGCGCTACCACACTAATAACCACTTCCTCAACCTCCATGGAGGAAACCTGTACAACCTGTTTAAGGTGAAACACCTGTTCAGAGAGGGAGCTTTCAGAGGCTGTACAGTCTTTAGGCCTTTTCCAAATATAGGAACTTCATATTCAGTACGATTAAGTCCAATTAAATGTGTCTCTGTTAGAAATTCCCAATAAGGTATGGAGCGGGGTCGTGCCGTACTAACAACGGACCTACTGCTCCGGTGGTGTACGACTTCGGAAATGAAGCTTCTACCAGGAACTTTTANCCTTTTAGCCAATCATTAACATCTGCTCTGGAGCCATTTTCCACACAAGGAACGAGACATTCCCTGCACTGTACCACCTCTTCCCAATCTATGGATCCCGTCACTCACACTCACCCATAATCCTCGTGTAGGATCTGCAGGTAGCCATCTGCAGGAGCCTGAAGGTACTACCACCTTAAACACACAAGCGTTCTGTTTAAAACCACTAACAGAAAAGTTATGAGTTTTTCTGGTGTCAGAAACATATTTCAGAACACTGTTCTGGTTGTTGCTGATCTCAGAATCTTCCATACAGTCCATCCTTCTGGGTTACAGAATCCTGGGTACTACGACATCGTGGCTAAGGACGTGTCTGTGTGGCATGTTCCTAATAACGCTGAGCTACAACACTGGTCTGATACGTCCATCCTGCGCTACCACACTGAAAACCACTTCCTCAGCCTCCATGGAGGAAACCTGTACAACCTGTTCACGGTAACGATCATTATCATCATTATCATCATTATTATTATTATTATTATTATCATTATCATTATCATTATTATTATTATTATTATTATTATGATACTACTACTCTTATTTTCTCTGTTAGAAATTCCCCGTAAGGTACGGAGCGGGGTCGTGCCGTATTGATAACGGACCTACTGCTCCGGTGGTGTACGACGTTGGAAACGAAGCTTCTACCAGGAACTTTTATGGTCCCAACTCAAGAGGTAGGTCAACATGCACTGACCACTGAGAGCCTTTCTACTGAATCTGGCCAGATAGATCTACCCTGGAGCCAATCCCAGCGCTCACTGGGCAAAAACCAGGAATCACCCTAGACAGGTCGCCGGTCCATCACAGGAGATCAGAACTCAGTACTGTTATGTGGTTCAAGGCATTAAAAGTTGTATATGGATGTTTCCAGGGGAGTTCGAGGCCGGCTACATCGCTTTCAGGGTGTTCAACAACGAGAAGGCACCCATGGCCATCTGTTCCGGAGTCAGACCGACCGGCTGCAATACAGAACACGTGAGTAACGGACTCGTTTAATTTTGGAGATGGGAGAGAATGAAGAACAGGGTTACAGGGTACAGCTCTATTAGGTCATCCTGTAAATACACCTGGATTATCGACCAATCAGGTGAAAGTTCTCATGTTCCTACATTTGCTCTGTAACATCGATGTTCTCTGGTGGGTTGAAAGCAGAGGTGCACAGCTCCAGTCCTGGAGGACCGGTGTCCAGCACGGTTTGCTAGTGTCCCGGTTCAAGCACACCTGCTTTAACTCACCTGTTAACTGTCAGGTTGAGCGGTCTGGTTCAAGTAGGGGACTACGACTAACCTGTGCTGGACACTGGCGCTCCAGAACCGGATTTGTGCACCCCTGTTCTTTAGAAGGACACCAAC
>JAVGWN010002336.1:0-11244 GCA_034552555.1 Semaprochilodus insignis
TATATATATATATATATATATATATATATATATATATATAAATATAACTAATTATATATGATAATGATAATAATAATAATAATAATAATACTAATATCATCTCACCAGACAAAAACTTACTCACTTGTGACTAAAACATTCCTAACAGCGTGTAATACCTCCACCAGCACCAATAACAGCTGTGATTGGATGTAGCCCACATCAATGTTCAGACACTCTTACATCAAAGAATTGGTCAGTTGGTCCAGATTTGGTGGATGCCTTCCCTGGCACAATTCTGAGGAGAATTCCCTGTAGACTGGGATTTGCTCCCATACACGTATGCTCCCATACACCTGCAGATTCAGCTACTTCCTTCACACTATGGTCTTTGGCACGCCCAAATGCAGTCACTCCTTTTAGCCAATCAGTAACATCTGCTTTGGAGCCATTTTCCACACATGGAACGAGACTTTCCCTGCACTGTAGCACCTCTTCCCAGTCTATGGATCCCGTCACTCACACCCCGTCACATAGCCCCGTCATCCTCGTGTAGCGCCATCTACAGGAGCCTGAAGTTCCTACCACCTTAAACATGCAAGGTGACTCAATTTTTGAGTAACAACTTTAATCTACTGTGTGTTGATGTCCAGATGGAAAGCAAGTAGCTAGTGTAGGTGACGTTAACAACTAACAAGCTCCAAGTAATTAGCATAGCTAACTAAATAGTATGAAGGTAGAGCTTATTTATATGGAGGCTCATTGTATTTTCCTGTCTGTGTCTGTTGTTGCTTCGCGGCATCTTACTGTAAGCCGGCCAGTCAGAGCAGAGCTCAGTAAATCATTCATGAGCTCACCAAAAAAGAGAAAACAGCTCATTCATAGGGGGTAATTAGGCATGAAAAACCTCATTTGGGGTCCAGAACAGTGCTTTTTAAACAAATTCAACTGCACCTTTAACAGTGAATGAGTCTGTAACAGATGTACTGCATTCTATCAGCTTATATTACTCACCTTCATAGCAGATAAATGATCTTAGCCAACCGCAGACTGAATCATACCATCTGTATGCAGTGTTATACTGGGAGTAATACGATAACTCCACACAGATATCACCCACACCGCCGTTCGGCTCTCCAGTGTTCCAGTACGTGTATGTGGAGTTACTCCCATCTGACCAGATCCAGTTCTAGAAACACATTAATACCTGATCAGTAAACTGTTTAATACACCGACCTCTCAGTGCATTGTATTCACAACATTTCGTACCTTGTTGTTCTGTCTCATTCCGATCCAGAAAAAGTTTACTGTCCCACCAACACGTTTTAGTAGAGCGTTCATTTCCTGTTGGTTCTCAATGGTGGCCAGGTCAGTGAACTTCTCTCTGCAGTATTTCTGAGCTTCAGTCCAGTTCTTATTTCCGTTCACCAGATGAAACTGACGAGTCCCACACAAGGAGAGAGTCCACAGAGCTGTAGAGGTTAAAAGCTCTCATCAGCATCACAGTACAGTAATGAAGCAGCAGAGAGTCTTACAGATGATCATGAAGCTACACTGACCTGAGAACAGCAGCAGCACATACAGAGCTGAACTCATGACTGTGGAGAACCAGAGAGACACGGTTCACATGTTAAACACCACTAACATAACAGGCACATTCAACACAGATCATCAGACCAAGTGATGATATTCTATTTAATCAAAGTAGATCAAATTAGATCTCCTTTCTTCAACTGTCACTTTTAAATGAGCTCAATATGTACAGAATCAAAGTGTCATCATGAAGATATACGGACTGATGACTTGTTGCATAGCTGAGCCTCCCCGATCTACAACAGGACACTTCTACACTCTTAACTGACACTCAGGTCTATCATGGCCTGATGGCCTGAAACACTGATATTTCCAGCTGCTTCTTTGTGATACTCTGAAACGCCAGTGCCCGAATGTGGACGTGGGACGTGACTGATCAGGCAGAACTGGCACAGCTTTTACCTTCAAATAGCCCAGGCTGGTGACAGTTAGGTCCAGAAGCAGTTCAAATACATTCCTCTAACAAACCAACATGTTTGTACATCATCGTCCACGAGGAAAACAACACATATAGACACTGCCGGAATGGGTTATCACAACGCCTCACAACGTATACAGGTGTGGGCGTTCCCAAGCTCTGAGGTAACGCCACTTCATAATCAGTTTACATACTGATATCCTAGGTAACTTTGCTGTGCTACACCAATAAGAGTCCTTGGGCAAGACTCCTAACACTATATTGGCCTACCTGTAATATGAATAACCTTGGAAGTCCCTCTGGATGAGAGCGGCAGCTAAATACTATAAATGTAAACGTGTATATATAAAAGAACCATGTCCATAAGAGAGACAGACGGTAATTTGTTCTGTAACAATCATAAGGGGTTGGGTTAAAATCACCTGCAACACGTAATCTATTAGTAAATAAAAGTGTTTTTCCCGTTTAAAATCTCTTCTGCTAAGTTAGAAAGAATCTTGCTGTGTTTTGTTATACAGTCAAGCCTGTAAACATTAACAAGAATGTATTTCTCGCTATGAATTTCAATAAATAACATTAACCAGTGACCTGCGGAATACTGTGAATCCAATACCAGGAAATTTTTGAAACAGCACTGCTACCCAGGGCCGAATGCCAGGGGTGGGACGATGTTCTCTGGCATAATGAGACATAATGACATGTTATCACCCTGTTGCGAAGTCCAAAACCTGACATAAGCCTCCATGGAATGTGTTTCTTGTAATAGAAAGCAGCTACTTTAGATCACTCTTTACTTAACAGCCAATCCCTGTCACGCTTCCAGGTTCTCCTCCTGCCTCGGTCAACTCCATGGACTACATTTCCCACCATGTTGCTTTGGTTTCTCTCTTTTGGTTTTTGACTTTGGATTGCTCTTTTGGTTTTGGCCTTGTCTCTCCCCTGCCCGTTACGTTCGCCCTTGCAACTGTCTATTAATTAACGTTATTGCGCTTCATTCCTTCACTGACTCTGCCCAGTATATCTGATATAGCTTTTAGATCTGCGAGCGTCCGCTTAGTCCTTCTGACGTCACAATACCTTAGTGTTTGGTACTGTTTTGACATGTCCCCCTGACATGTAAAGACACAGCAGATGAAGACATTCAGAAAGTTTCTGATAGGAAAAGGACGTTATATGCACTCCTGAACTTGAGCTTGTTGTATCATCAGGACTCAGAACTACAAACTTGAACTGGCTCTTTAACCTCTCTGAAGCGTCCAGGTCAAATGAGGGCTCTTGGAAATGAGTCAAAGCCTAACATCAACCCAGTGACGTTTGCTTTCAGTCTCTGCACCAATAACAGTTGGTCTTGTTTAGCGGAGCAGTGAGAAGGCTATACAGATATTCCTTTCCCAGATGGATAAAACTGCCAAATCAGCTGCTGTGGAGGTGCAGGTCTTAACTCTCCAGAGCATCCTAACTTCTGATTGGGTAACTATATGTACTATTTCATATTCCACTTGAGATAAGAACAGATGATCATTAAAAATGGTAGGTAAATAGTCAACGTTCATTTGAGCATAAACCGGTCAGAACAGTCGAGTGTGTCACACTGAGAGAATCGCTATGGAACCCAAAAGTCAGACTCCCACTGTGTGTTTTGATTGGCCTTAAGCCATCAGTTCCAACACCCAGCCAGACAGGTTCAACATCTTGCTTTCAACATGTAAACAGCGTTTCAGAATTCAACATGAAGCAAAGTGATTGGTCATCAACCAAAACAGATGAAAATGACTCTACATCGACGTTGATTCAAAGTTACTTTGCTATCTGGGCAGCTACTGTCTTTTTCCCCAGTTACAGCCATAGAGAGGTGAATAATGAGTGCACGTCTATAGCATTAATAGAACCTCTTCTTTCTAAAACAGAAATTCATAGAAATACATAGAACACATGCTTTCAATTTGAGCATACAGAGTTCTTAAAGGTGTTTCTTACCTGTAATTGCTGGTATAGCTGCTCTGTGTATGTGTCCGTGGGTCTCCTGTGGTGTGTGACTGAAGCCTCTATGTTATGTGTTCCCCTTTTTATGATTTACATGATGGGCACTGAATACATGCAAATGAATTTACAGTACGTCTGCACTGCATAGGTTGTGTGTACCTGCATGCAGTGTCAAGTCGAGTTGACTTGTATAGGGCCTTTTACAACAGACGTTGTCACAAAGCAGCTTTACGGGGAATCCGGGTCCAAGCGCCCATTGAGCAGGCCAAGGGTGATAGTGGCAAGGAAAAACTCCCTCAGGGCAAGAGGAAGAAACCTCAAGAGGAACCAAGACTCCAAAGGGGAACCCATCCCCCTCTGACTGACCCCAGATAGCAAGACAAGCAGGACAGGACAAGAAGAAGCTCCATGCTAGACAAACTGGTCAGCAAAGCAGGCAGGCAGTGATACCCAGCCAACACAGATGAAGCAGCAGCATCAGAGCGCACAGGACGGGCAGTAGCTCCGTATTAGACCCCCCGCATTAATGGGAGTGAATGATGTCATCATATCTTCATCAGTGTAACGTTGATTCTGTATTTGAGATCTAAACATTGAACCTGTGCGTTTGACGTGTGGTGTAGTGTTGCCTAGGACCCAGGAGATCCAATGATTCTGCTGTGAGCAGTCCTCCTTTAGCACTGAATTCATGGAGGAACTTCACCATTAACCACAGGCTTCATGCTACTAGTCTCCCACAGGTCTGATCTGATTGGCCTACAGCCTATTAGGTCTGATCTGATTGGCTGAGCCGAGCCATATGCTTTTGTCCAACCCTGAACAGTGAACGTCTAGCAGCCAAACAGCGCCTCCTTCAGTGCACTTGCCGTCATCACAGTTTTTGAGAATTTGGGGACATGGTGCAGTGTAATAAGGAGAGTTCAGTACATGGAACTGACATACCGTGAACCCCAAACACTGTTGTTCCTCCTTTAAATACAAATCCTGCATCTACAGAAGAGGATGGTAAAATGGGATGATTTCTCAATGACAAAGTGTTACGTAACAGTCCTGCATCTATCCAAAATGACACCCCCAAAATGTACACAGCTACACATACAGAAGTAGTGTCTCTCAGTATGGTGTCGGACCACCATGTTTGCCAGACGTCTGTGCGTGGAGTTGTAGAGGTTCCTAATGATGTCCTGTGATAATCCATGCCATGCAGCTTGAATGTTCTCACACAGTTCCTGCAGATGGTGCGGTAGGGGTGGAGGTGGAGTGACACCAGGCCTTCTGGACGTGTGATGCGTGACAACAAACCGTTCATCTTGGTGCTGACCACGGTGCCTCCACACACGGATTCGTTGGTCGTCACCACCAAGACAAAAACGGGACTCGTCACTGAAGATGACCCGCTGCCAATTCTGAGTCACTGTCTTGGAGACACCGTTGCAGTCTTTACTGATGTTGACGTGGTGTTAAGGGCAGTCGTCGTAAGTCGCGTGCGTGCAGTCCTGCGTTTTGCAGCCGTCTGCCTATGGTACTGGTGTGGCAGTGTTAAGTTGTACACTAGATAACTGTCACATGAGACCGGGGTCTGCATCCAAAAGCAGGTTTTAATGGTGTACAAAGATCATGCAAACAAAGGATATCCAAAATCGAGAACCAGAAAACGACAGACAAAGAGAATGCTTTGAAATGCAAGGGAAACCAAACAAGACATCGCACATGAGTACAGGAAATGGGTCCTTAAATACAGAGTGAATTGTCAAACAGGAAACAGGTGAGCAGATTAGAACTGAGGTGAGTGCAACCTCCTGTGGCGGGGAGGTGCGACACCAGGGCCATTGGTAACAATAACTCTTATCAGGAATTTTATTTTGAAATTTCCAAATGGTTTTCTTGTTGGAGTGCTTCATTGAGGACTGAGAAGGGGTGGAATTATTTTAAGTGTTCAAAATTTTCTTTGTTATTGTTTATACATTTTTCATCTTTTTCTTCAGCTTGAGAAATATATAAAACGGTAGTTTCATTTACTATAGCGAGTCCGATATTGGCAGAGTTTTCACAGCTGTCACTAATCAAATCAAAATCAAATCGGTGAGGCCAATCATTCTCTGAGTAGAGTTTTTGAGCCATTTTGTGCCATTTGTGATTTTCACACAGAGGAATTTGTATGCTGTAGTTATGTCAACTACAGCAGACAATGTAGACACCTATAGGCTTCCAGCTTTGTGGCACCAGTTTGGGGGTGACCCTTCAATGTTCTAGCATGAGTGGGTGCTTTGGACAAAGTGAGTCTGGCATCAAGAAACTCTTCAAGGGTTCTTTAATAAAGATAATGGATTTATATAGAACCATGAACAATCAAAGAAACTTGCTTAAATGGTTCCAAAAAGAGTTCTAAACAGGGTCAAGAGATTGGTGGGAAACTCCCATCCTGGACAGTCAGATTCCTGCCCTTGATTTGTTGCTTGTCCTGCTTATACCTCACCCAACTTAGCAGTTGATCCCCAGCTTGGCCAAAAACCCTGCCCTGTCTTTGGCTGCCTGTATGGATAAGAGTATTGGTCAAGTGTACTATGCTCACAGTTACTCAGCTTGTAGAACCTCCACATCTCTAAATCACTGGACGACAACCGTGATGGAGCTCCATTAAATACCTCTTAGATGAGTTGGAGTGTTCCAGAACTCGTATCTATTCTAAATGCCTCATCCACCATCCACCTTACCTCCAGCCTTCCCATAAGAGTAGAGGCTGCAGCAAAGAGGAAAGAACTGCCTATTGATATTGTGTCTACAATCTTTTGGGCATACCGTTTACATGATCTGTAAATATACACATCTATGTTACATTGGACATAAGGAGTAATAAGATCCTTACTGATTATGGATCTAGCAAATGCGCAAACACACTGCAGAAAATAGACAGTTCAGTGAAAAACACAATGAGACTGAAAGGAAATGAAAAGGCACACTGCTGTGAAGTACAACATGGAGATCCAGCTTCATTACTGCCGGCCGGAATCCTTAAACAAGCTCTGAAAAAGAAACAAACAAGAAATAATCAGTTTCATATCTGGATATGGATATCTTCGCTATTAGAATAGGCACACTGATAAGAAAGCTGGTTCTTTGAGGGCTCTTTATGAAAGAAAACAGCTCTATCTAGAACCATGAACACACAAAAGGAGCCTTGCATGACACATCACACTTCAAATTGGTAGAAAATGTGCTGTAGATGCTTCTATGTAGAACTACAGAGCTGTTAAAGAACCAGGCCTTACCTTCAGTGAGGCTGCAGATGAAGTTGAGGGTCTGAGTCTCTGGCAGACTGACCCACTGCTTACTTCCAGACTGCACCGCTCCTGTTCTTTCTCCTCCACTGCAGTCTTCCGCCCCTGTCCCGTTCCCCGGAGCCCAGTTCTGGTAGCAGACACTCCATCCACTCACCCAATACCAGAAGCTCTGAGCACAGGTGTGACGCAGACCCACCCACACATTAGCAGAATCAGAATCAGAATCAAGCTTTATTTGCCAAGTATGTTCACACATACAAGGAATTTGTCTTTGGTACAGTAGCTCACAGTGCACAGAGAGTAACAACATAACACACAGTACACACACACACACACTTCCTAACACATACACACACACACACAATACCTTACATACCTGTAGACCTTACACTATGTGTAGCTATATATGTATATTAAAGTGCAGAGTGCAGCAGTTTGGATGTAGAGGCAGATTAAGGCTTAAAAAGTGCAGTACTAGAAGAAACACCAGTCTGAGACAGTCAGTACAGCGCATGGAGTGGTGTGGGATACTTTTTATAAACAGATAAATAAGATAAATTAAAAGTGCAGTACAGTACAGGAAGTGAGAAAAGTGTCCCGAAAGTGGAGGGTAATTAACAGCTGCCTCCACCCAGCGCTGAACTTTCTCAGTGTGAACAGAGACCAGATCCACATGGTTCTCTCTGCAGTACCTCAGAGCTTCCCTCCACGTCTTGCACTCACTATTCAGGATGAGCGGAACATCTTAAACGGAGAAAGAAGAAGAGTTTGTACAGAACTGTTCAAAAAAAAAAAAAAAAAAAAAAAAAAAAAAAAAAAAAAAAAAAGAGGTATTCAGCAGCACTTCATTGAACCCTGGCCTGCCCTGGCCTGCTGTGCAGAGGAACTGGTGCTACTACAGGGGAAAACGAGAAATGCAATGCACCCACGACTGTTATCGGTGGGCAGCCCTATCCACAGCAGCCCTATCCACGGCACCTGGGGTTTGGTGCCGTTACTGTTGGCTCAGGGAACCGACCCGGCGACCCTCCGCTCACAGGGCTGGTTCCATAACCTCCAGCCCATGACTGCCTCAATGTGAAGTAATACATTGTAGTACATAGTAGTAATTCATGTTAACTTGGTTACTCAACACTTAATGTGAAGTGTAACCCCAAAACCTTTATTACAGTGTTTCCATGTCTCCTGACCTGAAAAACACAGATTTCCATCCTCATGTTTACATTTCTAATCTTGGCACATATTCTGCATGTCACTGCGGAACAGGAACGCCATGTGTGCATTGCCGCGATGCAAAGCATACCATTGTTATACTCGCTTCCAGCCATATTACTGTTTGGTATTGTAGAGACACTTACCCCACACAAACTGAACCCCCAGCCCAACGTAACAACACACAGCTAACATATAAAGCCCTGAACTAGCGACCAACATCAATAACCACAAAAACAATAACTAATGTCTTTCACAGAGGAGGGGCGGAGCACGCGCCACAGCTTTGCATACCCTGCCCGTAAAGCCCCTTTCCTGAAATGGGGAGTGTGCAGAAGATGCCACAGTTTACTGTAACTGGAGTCTGCACATTACAAGCTACTTCTTTCACAATCTGAAATCATCTGTGCTAAAAATTAGATTGAGCTTTTTGGCTCATAATCAGAAGCATACACAGTGTCACGCTTCCAGGCTCTCCCTCTACTCCTACAACCCCCAGGATTCCCTAGTTACCGATGTCACCAGCACATGCTTATGACCAGCCAGACCAAGATCTTGCTCATGGGAAAACCAGAGTCATATAGTGAGAGAGTTGTGTCAACTCCCAATGGACCATTTTTTTCCAGCAATGGCGGATCGTGGAACCTCTCAGTAGTTCCTGGGACTTAGCAGCAAATAACAGCAGCAGAGGTGCAGCAGATCAGAGCGTTCGTGATGCACTTTCAGGAACTAAGACGTCTAAATACTCTGACTGTATATAATCAGCAAATCTAAATCAGGTTAACATGGGCATTAAAGCATGTTAGTGGATTATCCCACCGTAACCTGGTAGATTTAGGGAACGCTAACAGGTAATAAGCTGCCAGATTTGGGCTCGGATGATGAATAAAGGTTGGCCCCACATAGCATTAACCGCTTCAACCATGTTAACTGTAAATCGGATGCCGTGCAGAGAGACACTCTTCTAAATCTGATTATTGCCAGGGGGGGTTAAATACTGAATATAACATGACGTGTGATGGTGGAGTGGTGGGTGGATGAGGTGAAGTGTGGGTATCCATTTTGGAGTACGAGCTAATATTATAGTAAGGGAGAAAACAGTCTCTCCTCTACAACTCGTACAGAACGCAGCCACTCAGATCCCAACAGAAACTAAAAACAGAGTTCATATCACTCCTGGTTCAGGAGAACCGCACTGGCCGCACTGGAGTTTAAAGTTCTGCTGCTGGTCTATACAGCTCTGAATACTCTAGAACCTGCTTACATCACAGAATGTCTCTCTGTTTATGTTCCAGCTCGTGATCTTAGCTCTATAGATGCTGGCCTTCTGCTAATACCGTCTATAAAATACAGGAAACATGGAGAGACTCTTTCAGTTATTATTCTAAACTGTTCTCCTTCGAAATTATTCTAAGAAACATTTCAAAACGTCTCTCTGGAACTGCATTATTGTGGTCCTTTGATTTATGGGATGTAGCTTTTTTGTGCTATTACTAGGGTTGCCACCCGTCCCGTAAAATACGGAATCATCCTTTATTTGGCAATTGAATGTTGCGTCCCGTATTGAACCTTTGATTGTATTCCCTTGTTCTTGGTGTTGCTGTGTTTCAGTGCAACCTATTTAATAAACTGTGCCTTGCTTTCAGTTCAGCGTGGGTCACAATCTGTTTGTCCATTGTCACACTTATTTTCATTTCTGAAAGGTGGCAACCCTAGCTATTACATTACTCAGCTAACAGCTGGATTGTCAATACAATGACATAACTACGATGGCATAACTTGACTTCTGCAACCCCAAGTAAATGTCCTTGTGCACCTAGCATGTGGTGAATAAACATTCTGATGTCAGGCCAACACACTAACCCCCACTTTCTTACACTCGGCATGTACATGCACCTAACAAAGGTCAAGACTAACACATCATCATCATCAACAACAACAACAACAACAACAACCAGTCCCTTTCAGCAGTAGGAGAGTATATGACACGTCACAGCTTTGCACACCACTCTTCAAAAAAAAAAAAGTCCCTTCTGAAACATGAAGCATGGACACCATGGCAGAGTGTCCAACACCACAGACATTAACAGTGAATGAACTGAGTCTGTAACAGATGTGCTGCATTTCACCAGCTTATATTACTCACCTTCATAGCAGATAAAGGGTTCTGAGTAACTGCAGGGTGAATCATTCCATTTGTAATCATTGCCTTTCCATAATTCACCGCAGATATCACCCACACCGTTGTTGGGTTCTCCAGTGTTCCAGTACGTGTATGTGGAGTTACTCCCATCTGACCAGATCCAGTTCTAGAAACACATTAACACCTGATCAGTAAACTGTTTAATACACCGACCCTACCAAAACCCAATCGTTACAGCCACGTGACTCAGGCTGGGACCTTAATGTCGTGGAAAACGAATGATGTGGATAAACAAGCTTCTAAACTATGACTGTATGCATGCTTTAGAACAATTATAATCAAAACTAGAAAAGTGCATTTCCTGAAGGAAACGCGGGATGGTTGCGCAGCTTGCTCAGTAAGGAACGAGGGATGAGTAAACGAGTGCGGGTCAGTATGGCTGTGGATTAGCCTCTGGGGACCTGCCCTTAGTGAGTACATGAAGTTTGGTGGCTCTCGGGCGAACGAAAGCATTACTTCTTGGTTTGGGTCGAAAATGACTGGGACTCTATGGGAGGAACGAGGGATGAAAAAACAACAGATAAAGGGGTGCGGGTCAGTATGGCTGTGCACTAGTGCTTGGGGACCTGCCCTTA
>JAVGWN010002337.1:0-11244 GCA_034552555.1 Semaprochilodus insignis
GGTTGTCCCGATTGCTGTTGAGATGGAGGAGAAGGGCGAAGTGTTAGTGCTATATGGCCCTTCAAACGGAGATTTTTCAGAGGCACACTCCAAACGGGGTGTTATGAGAAAATTCCCAGAATGCCTTGCGAATCATCCGCAATCATGGCTGCACAAGCGACCAAAGAGACCCATAAATGTAAAAGTATTTTCTCTGTTAAAAAGCCGCTGTGCTGTAAGATAACCATTGTTTAAACGGTTTATGGTCATTTTCTTCATAACACACGTAACAATCGCTAGTAATACGCTGATGTCTCGGTCGCTACCTAACAAAATGTCCTGTTCCACCTTAAATGGTGCAGCAGTTACGTTCTGGTACCTGAGGTTGCTGCACTATTTAAGGTGGAATGGCGAAATTCGATCATGAAGCCGGTGATTAAAAAGCTAAGTTCAGCTTCATATCACTGAAGAATTCTTGGTGGAGATAATAAATAATTGTCATCCGCCTCTTTGAAGGCATATGATGCCCTAAATGTATTTAAGCAGTGAGGAGCTGAACTTTACCCTCCTCTGGTGTCAGTGCAGACTGTCAGGGTCACCTACAGAGCACCGCTAGCAGCCTGTTAATGAAGTCATGTAGTTTTTTGTTTGTGCTCTTGTTTATTTGGTGACTCGTTTGATTGATTGATGTGTAAAACTGAAGTTGTGAATGAATCGCGAACGCCCGTGCTTTTCGTCTGTTTACATAAAAGCCGCTGATGACAACAGATGACGTATCCGGTTCTTGAAGGGTTGTCCCATTTCATATGGGGAAGATTTCAACCACTACCCCTTGTAACTCAGTTTATAAATTATATTAAAAATATATTCCTATAATTAGTAGCTAACTGTATAGACATGAAGTTTTCTATTAGATAAAGCTTTTAAATTATATAAAATAAAAATATATATCAGCTTCACTACATATATAGACATATTGGTGCACTTGGTAGTTATATAGTTACATGCCATTATTTACAGACCATCAATTGTAGTCCTTCTGTTTCTCTGCATACTTACCCCCCACCTTCCACCCTGTTTGTCAGTGGTCAGGACCCCTACAGGACCACCACAGAACAGGTATTATGTGGATGGTGGATCATTCTCAGCACTGCAGTTTGTGTGTGTTTGAGTGGATCAGACACAGCAGTGCTGGAGTATCAGTACTGGGCAGAGAATAGCCCACCAACCTGTGGGCAGTGTCCTGTGACCACTGATGAAGGAGGAGTAGAGGACCAACCCTGCACTGTGCAGCAGCAGATGAGCTATCGTCTCTCACTGTACATCTACAAGGTGGACCAGCAAGGTAGGAGTGTCTAATAGAGTGGACAGTGAGTGGACACAGTGTTTAAACACTCCAGCATCACTGCTGTGTCTGATCAACTCACACCAGTACAACACACACCAACACACCACCACCATGTCAGTGTCACTGCAGTGCTGAGAATGATCCACCACCCACATAATACCTGTTTTCCCTCTGTGTGTTCCCTTTGCTCTCCTGCTCCAGTCAGCACAGATGGGTTGAAAAAGTTTAAACAGCAGCAGGTAGACAGTCTGCAACTCTGCAGCTAACTGATTTAATTAAATTCTTTAATGGAAATAGCAAGTCAGTGTCTTTTGTTAATGAAATTCTTTTAAAAGCTATGGAATGTAGCTTTAGATGCCTTTAGGCAGCTATGAGGTATTTATATAATTTCACAGCTTTTCATTTTTAATGTTATTTTAGCAAGTTGTTGGAAAGCACACACACACACACACACACACACACACATGTGTATATATATATATACACGTGTGTGCGTGTGTGTGTGTATATATATAAACAAAAGACACCCTTTCTTTCAGTTTTCTGTACTTATCAGCTGTAGGAAAATATTGAAAATACAGAATATCACTATATTTTATTTGTGGTGATGTGTCGATTCCCAAAAATACAAGACCAATGTTTAATCAGTAGTTTACAGTCAAAGATTTGTGCAGACTGTGGTCCATTTTGTGTTGTTTAAGCCCCCCAACTGCTAGAAAGCTTCACCTTTAGACTGTATACGTATAAAAGCACTTCTAGCATTAGCATTAGCCAACCGATACATACAGTAGTGTTTTGTGTTTGTTTACTATGGTAGTTCTTCTAAAATTCTGTTTTATAAAGGATTGCGTATCACTTTGCTTGCAGTATTGCAAAATATCGCAACATATGGAATCGTGATACCCAGCCCTAATCACCGTCCCAGAGCCCATAAGAATGATCCTCTTTATCCTCTTTATTTTCTGTCTAAATTGCATTCTGTATGCATTTTATTAATGTTGGCACTTCTTGAGTAGCAGCTCCTACTCATATTTCGTATAAGCCACACCCACTTTGTGTTTGTAATTTAACAGAAGGTGTTCAGGAGATACCAGTATTCAAGTAAACGCAACAATGTTTTTTGATACTGGCCTTTTTTTAACGATATCTAGTTCTAACAGAGCAACCTAGTAACATCACTGTGATGCTGCGTTCAGGACCGTTTTAGCTGTTCTGTCATTGCAGCTTTTAACCTTGTGTTTATCACGCAAGCTTCTATTGCAATAGTGCTAACGATGTGATTTATTACACAGTTCTAACAGAAATCCCGCGTATTCATTAATGGCCAGTCCAAATAAAAGCAGAAAGCATATCACACATCGCATATCACAAAATCTGCTCTGTGGAGCCACGTAATAGATTTCTGCATTTCTTGCAGTTTAATAACTTGTTCTAGGCCACTGAAACATTTGCCCTGTTGAAACACATCTGTAAGGCCTTCACCAAACCAGCAGATAATAAAACGTTACAGTGAACTCAATAAGAAGTATATTGTCCGTTGATAAAGGATTGTAGAGGGTCAGTATGATTGCAGAGAGTCATGACCTCACCACCCCCCCCACTTTATTGGATTGCCCCCTTTTTACTTGATTTCAATCCAGTGTATGCCTAATCACTGATTCAGGTTCTGCTGAAGACCAATTACCTGAGTTAGAAGACTTTCTTTTTATTCCCTCATATATTCTGCTATTCCTCTCTGCTTTACATTTGAGTCTTGACTGATAACTATATGTTTCCACTTTTTAAGAATGCAGTTCTTCTGGCTTTCAGAAGAGTCAATAGAAAGCTGTCACCGTTTCCCAGCGGAGGATGAGTCGTCTCTTTCTTTGAGAGGATTAATAGATAGATTTGCAGTGCATTGTCATTTACCATTTAGGCGACATTAGGAAGCAGATTGTATTTGCAAATCTATGGAGGATAGCAGCAACGCTTTGTGCTAATAGATTGAGATTGGATTGTGTGCCTTTGGTGTCGATCCTGATTTAGTATTTAATGGCTGTGCAGTATGAATGGACGAATGAATGGCTATTTTGAATGATGGATAATAAAAGTAATAAGGTCTCTATAATTGCAGTTTTCTCTGAGCCAGTTTGGCATATTCTTTGTTGAGTTTCACCAGTCTATTGTCCTTGATTGCTGATTGCCGTGTGCAGCAGTTGTGGCTGGATTTGATAGTAACTGACAACAGGGATGGTTTTTTTTTTTTGTATTAAAAGTGTCTTATTGTGATTCTTGAAATTTCTCACCCATACCAGTCAAGCTTAACATTGTCAGTCTCTGTATGTCTGTGAGGATGATGCTGATGGAGGCTTTTGTGTAACCACTGGGGCATCCAAATCACACCATGCCAAACCACAGCACTGCAATCAAACATGACAAACATGATTCAACTCATAAGCTAATTATTGAGCCTTTTGTGTGCTGCATTAAGTGCATTAGTGCAGGAAAAACACTAAAGCGAAAGTGTTGTGATACAGTAAGTAAGAAGAGTAAGAGGCACTGCTGTTTGGGCTATTAGGCACTGCTATTGCAGTCTTCAGACTCAGACTGAAGACTCAACTCTTTGTAAAGCACTTAAGTGAATGAGCACTAATAGGTGTATATATTGAAATACTTTGTTTTGGCACTTACACTGACCATAACCTTTCTTCTCTCTAGGTATGAGTGCTGGGTTTGCTAGGTAGTGCACTTATGCTTTATATCTGTTTGTGTATTGTTCTCTCTAGGTATCATTACATTACATTTACATTTACGACATTTAGCTGACTCTCTTATCCAGAGCGACTTACAAGGTTAATCATATTACAGGTAGGCCAATGTAGTCTTAGGAGTCTTGCCCAAGGACTCTTATTGGTGTAGCACAGCATAGTCACCCAGACTGGGATTCAAACCCCAGTCTCCCACATGTGGTGGTGGCTCCCTGGGGGGTAGTGGTGTTACCCGCTGAGCTACACCAACCACAGGCCCTTGTTCGGGCAGCGTCTGAGCTCAAGGCGAGTTTTAGACTCTAACATTCTTATACTAGCTGGGAAACATTATCCAACGGAACACTAAGCACGGTTGTAAGTCGTTGTGGATAAGAGCGTCTGCTAAATGCCTTAAATGTAAATGTAAGTTCAACACCAAACCCTACTTAATAGATAGTATAGAATAGAAACTATCACATATATTTATTTATTTATTTATTTGAGGAAAAAAAAGCCCATGTGATTTATAAATCTACTTTGACCTGCATTTAAACAAAGATGGTACAAAGACAACGCGTTTAATGTTTTTATTGTATCACTTTGGTTTGGAAAGTGTGGAAAGCAGCAGTTTACGACAATGAACATTCAAAATTCAAAACATTCACTGGATATAAGAAAAGCATCTAAGAAAAGCATTGTCTTTTATTAGTAAGGATGGGTCAAGGCTGCCACCAAAAATGCATTAGCATCAGTTTACTCACTTAGGGATTGCAAGGATTGTAGGTGTTGTGCCCACTGACTGATGGGACTGATGCTCAGTGGAAGGTGCAAAACCCGGCGTCTATCCTAGTATGGGAGGTGTATTAGTGAGTAACTTGAGGATCTGTGAAGTCACCGTTAACACTGAGCACTATTTGGAGAAACGTTTGCTGCCTTTTAGTCCTTTTCAAGTATTCAAGTTATTTCGACATGATCACATCAAGCCACAGCTACAGAAGAACGATTTCACAACCAGACATAGCGGTAAACATGTTCTTGTACCAATTTTTCTGAGTGTGTTGCAGGCATCACTAAGTTTTAGTTTAATACAGGCCAAACACAATTCAGTAGTCACTGGTGTCTGTACTTATAAGCATTTCACCAGCAAAAGATTTAGAGACTTGCTGCCACAGAAATGTTTACATAGGAAAAGTCTGCACAAGTGGCCAGCTAGTATTACACAGGGGCGATTGTCTTACTAGTTGGCAGAGTTGGTTGGAAATGACTGGCCTTACAGCTGGTCCGATCGTGGCACACAGCTTCTTCAAGGGTTGCTTTTGAGTTTCTGAAATGCCTAATTCAAAGCTCATTTGAAAAATGGCTTTGAGCAATCCAAGCAGTATATTTGGGTTACCAGATGCAAGGTGGCCATTGATGGGGTGGCACAGAGATTTCCGCATTGGGCCATCATCCTGCCTGGCGTCTCTGAGCTGCAAACGAGACGACCATAAAAACACAGCAAATGACTGTAAAGATAATTCAACTTAAGACAAAAACTGACAAATTTCTCCTTCTTGCTCATTTCACTGCAGTCCCTATTCACAGTAGCCCACATTGCCTGAACTTTTCTCACAGAACTGTAGTGGATAGAAGCCCTTGTATTGTTTTTATATATACTATATTGCCGATAGTATTCGCTCGTCTGCCTTCACACACACACATAAACTTGAGTGGCATCCCATTATTAATCCATAGGGTTTAATATGATGTCGGCCCACCATTTGCAGCTATAACAGCTTCAACTCTTCTGGGAAGGCTTTCCACAAGGTTTAGGAATGTGTTTATGGGAATGTTTGACCATTCTTCCAGAAGCGCATTTGTGAGGTCAGACACTGATGTTGGACGAGAAGGCCTGGCTCGCAGTCTCCCCTCTAATTCATCCCAAAGGTGTTCTATCGGTTTGAGGTCAGGACTCCGTGCAGGCCAGTCAGTTTCTTCCACACCAAACTCGCTCATCTGTTTCTTTATTAACCTTGCTTTGTGCACTGGTGTGCAGTCATGTTGGAACAGGATAATCCCCCTTCACCAAACTTTACACTTGGCACAGTGCAGTCAGACAAGTACTGTTCTCCTGGCAACCACCAAACCCGGATGCGGCCATCGGATTGCCAGATGGAGAAGCGTGATTGGTCACTCCAGAGAACACGTCTCCACTGCTCTAGAATCCAGTGGCGTCAGGCTTTACACCACTGCATTCGACACTTTGCATTGAGCTTGGTGATGTAAGACTTGGATGCAGCTGCTTGGTCATGGAAACCATTCCATGAAGCTCTCTACACACTGTTCTTGAGCTAATCTGAAGGCCACATGAAGTTTGGAGGTCTGTAGTGATTGACTCTGCAGAAAGTTGGCGACCTCTGCGCACTATGTGCCTCAGCATCCGCTGAACCCACTCTGTCATTTTACGTGGCCTACCACTTTATGGCTGAGGTGCTGTCGTTCCCAGTCGCTTCCACTTTATGATACCACTGACAGTCGACTGTGGAATATTTAGTAGTGAGGAAATTTCACAACTGGACTTGTTGCACAGGTGGCGCCCGATTATGGTACCATGCTGGAATTCACTGAGCTCCAGAGAGCGACCCATTCTTTCACTAATGTGTGTAGAAGCAGTCTGCATGTCTAGGTGCTTGGTTTTATACACCTGTGTCCGTGGAAGTGATTGGAACACCTGAATTCAATGATTTGGATGGGGCGTGCATACTTTTGGCAATATCGTGTATCTTTTTCTTATTTATTACTCTAATAATAGATGTCACCGGTTATGATTGGTTAATCTAAATACATTTGTCCAATGACAGGCTGACTTCTTTATTTTCTATTATTGACTGTATATTCATTGGCTGTCTCTTCTTTCTTATTGCTCCTATTATGTTTTTGTTTTGGTGTTTACAAGAAGACAGTCGCTTACCTTACGAGCCTTGGTGCCTCTCAGGGCTTCGTTTAGAGTTTTCTTCTGGCTGCCGTTGCAGTGGTCAGATCCAGAATATCTGTTCACAGCTGCTTTATGAAAGTGTATGTTGTAAAAAGTGCTGTAGAAATACAGGGGTTGGACAATGAAACTGAAACCCCTGTCATTTTAGTGTGGGAGGTTTCATGGCTAAATTGGACCAGCCTGGTGGCCAATCTTCATTAATTGCACATTGCACCAGTAAGAGCAGAGTGTGAAGGTTCAATTAGCAGGTAAGAGCACAGTTTTACAGTTTTGCTCAAAATATTGCAATGCACACAACATTATGGGTGACATATCCGAGTTCAAAAGAGGACAAATTGTTGGTGCACGTCTTGCTGGCGCATCTGTGACCAAGACAGCAAGTCTTTGTGATGTATCAAGAGCCACGGTATCCAGGGTAATGTCAGCATACCACCAAGAAGGACGTTTTCCTCCACCAGCATCACGTAGTGACCTGGCCACTATCCTGCAAGAAGAATGGCTTAAAATCCCTCTGACCACTGTGCAGGACTTGTATATGTCATTCCCAAGACGAACTGACGCTGTATTGGCCGCAAAAGGAGGAGGAGGCCCTACACCATACTAATAAATGATTGTGGTCTAAAACCAGGTGTTTCAGTTTCATTGTCCAACCCCTGTACGTTTTGAATTGAATTGAAAATTAGGAAAGCTTTACTTTCCCCTGTGACCCAGAAGGATAAGCAGCTTAGAATGATTGAATGAATGATGAATGACTTTGCCTTACATCCTTAAAAAATGATAGCTACTCAGTGTCAATGGTAGAGGTGGGCATTATAGCAAAATCAAAACAAAACACAAAAAAATCAAACAGCGCTCGTATAATATACAATATAATTACTGGACTCACAGATAAAAACACAGCAAATTTTCAGCACTACGGCCTTCCTTAGCACCGACCTGTTTATGTATCTTTATCGAAGTCCTAGAAATATGTTGTATATTATGCGAGCGATGTTCAGTTGTTCTTTTGTTTGGAGTGCTTTTGTGGATTCGGCACATTACAGGTATTTTGGAGAGCAGCCTGTTTATTTTTTATTTTTTTGGTTGATATGCCAAAATGCTTGATACTTGGTGGAGTTTTATACAACTCACAATATGGCTTGATATTTTATCATTTCTGAAGTTTGATAAAACAAAGAAAATTACAAATTCACTCATACACTGTGCTGCACTAAATCAAATCAAACAGGTCTAATAAGGCTCTTTATGCAGTCAAACATGCAGTTAAGGTAAGAGTTTTTAAGTACTGATGATGTAACATGTTGTCATTTATCATAATAATAATAATAATAGTAAATGTCATATTACCCAGCTCTAGTCAGCAATATGCATTTGATTTGTCAGTAATGTGCATTTTTGCTTTATTATTAATTTATTATTTTTTTGTAAAATAATTTCATCAATACTTGACATTATTTTACAGCATCTTCTTTATATAAATGCTTTTATGTAAGCATAACATTTATAAATTTATACTTCCCAACAGCTGAGCAGTTATCTAGCTTACCAAGAAATCCTGCTTTGTAAAACGTCCCTCCTGCCTGCATTCATAATCAAACCCTCCAGGGTCTAACGTTAACCTTAAAAGAACCCATGGACCGCAGTAAAACCTGGCCGCCTCCATCAGCCATCGCCCATGCATCTTGAAACCGAGAGTGTGTCAGATTCTCAATCAAAGACCAGACAAGTTTGCCTCAGTGCTTCAGAATGGCGCTGGAGATGTAATATCGTCCCCAGATTTATGTTGGTTTACGGCGAGCGGTGGAGCGGTTAGATAATGATTACATCTCATGGATTTATTCAGGTGTGACATATTACACAGAGAAGACGGGAGTTTCTACTGAAAAACTAATCTCGCAAAAATATTCCCAAACTCCTGCCGCCGCCACGCCGGGGAGGCGCAGGTGTGGTCCCGATACCCGCGGGGCGGCGGATGTAGCAGCAAATAAAATACGGTCCCTTGGCAGCGAGGGAGCCAGTTGATTGGATGGGTGCACGCATACAAAAACACTGTAACTCTTTTTAACGCGACGTGCCACTGCCAGAGCGGTGAGCGACTGCGAGGACGATGTCCTCTAGGACCACATGCATTTATCAACGGCTTTGAGATTAGCTCGCCGCCTCCGGTCATGAGGGCGAGCGCCAGGACGTTTATAACACGTAATATCTACAAACTCGTACGTATCTCACAGCCCTGTTAGGAGCAAGGCTGTCAGTATGACGGACGTGCACTGAACCCTTTGAGCTGAAACCTGTTTGTTTGGTAATTATTGAGCAGTCAAAGTGATTTCTCTCTTTTTAGCCTTTCCAGCCCGCTGACTGCCTGCTGGCCGGGTCCGAGCCGTTAACGAGCCGAGATTCAATTGTCCTTCTTGGTTCATTAGCATTAGCATCCCGATGACCCAGCGCTAGCCCGCAGGTTGCTGCTGGCGCTCCAGCCTGGGTCCAGTGATATTGGCCAGTTAATGATCACAGCATCTTCGCTGACCCCAGTGTCACAGATGGCTGAGGCTCTATTGACTGGCGAGGTTTGTTTCGAGGGCTGTTTGGGTGGTCTGGATGCAGTGCGGATGCGTTTGTGTGCATGTGCGTGGGTGTAATGTTCCTCTTATCCACGGTTAAACTGCCAGTGTTGAGAGCTTTATTCCACTGATGAGGAACAGAGGATCGGAAATGAATAAATCGGCATATTTAACGCGTCTTATTTTGGCTCCTTGCAAGCAATGAGACGACTCTAAGCTCCCGCTTCACCCATTAGTGCTTCGGCTGGCTGGCTGACTTCTTTGCTCATAGTTTAATTAAAGTTTTATTATTTTCAATTATTGTAGGTTTTGGAAATGATTTCTCCTGCGTGCCTGGCTAATTTGCGCGTTGGAGCTTAGATAGAGCTAATCTTCTGCCGTGCTCCTGTCGGCTGTGCCAAGTACGTAGGTCGATGTAGGAAAGGCAAGGTAACGTCTTTCTTGTTTTTCCGCAGCTGTGCGGCAGGATTCTCATGTTTCCCAGTAAAATAGGTTTTATTGTTCATGCTCATCTCCAACCCCTCAATTTCAGGCATTAGATGTTACAGTATGAATCTATGCACGGTGGGGAAGGACTAAATTGAATAGGATGGAGGCGAAAATGTACAAAAGGAAGGTTATTGGAGGTGTCCATTTCTTCTGTCTGTAATGAAAGGAAGTGCTCAAGGGTTTGTCTACTCTCTTTCATTTGGGAACATGATAAGGGGGCTAATTTCATGAAGTATATATCAAATGTCCCCACCAAATTTAATTACATTTTGGTAGAACTGACTTGCGTGATTCCATTTTCGTTTCATCAAAACCCAAATTTCTTTGATCTTTTTTTTTGTTTAATTAATTTTAAAATGTGTGCATTTTTATGTTAATGTTATGCCTTTGGCCTGCACATCATGGAAATCCTGAAAAGCCTGGAAATGTATAGGGTAGTCACGGAGCACACCCGGAAAATATACAAATATGCTAAAATATCCTGGACATTGAATACTGGTGTTAAAGTGTAAAGTTGGACCATCCTAAAACTTGTTTTTGTATTTATGTTTTCTCTGATTTCTGTGTACAGGATGGTATTAGTAAGATTATAGACTCATTGGTCACTTCTTTAGGTACCCCTCCTTGTACCTGCACATTCTCCATTATATCAGCTCTACTGACCATATAGGAGCGCTTTGTGGTTCTACAGTTACAGACTGTAGTCCATCTGTTACTCTGTATACTTTATTACCCTGTTCTTCAATGGTCAGGACCCCCACAGGACCACCACAGAGCAGGTATTATGTGGGTGGTGGGTCATTCTCAGCAACTGCAGTGACGTGGTGGTGGTGTGTTAGTGTGTGTTTTGCTGGTGTGAGTGGATCAGACACAGCAGTGCTGCTAGAGTGTTTAAACACTGTGTCCACTCACTGTCCACTCTATTAGACACTCCTACCTTGCTGGTCCAACTTGTAGATGTACAGTCAGAGACGATAGCTCATCTAGCTCATCCTCTAAGTCCTTCATCAGTGGTCACAGGACGCTGCCCACAGGACGCTGCCCACAGGACGCTGCCCACAGGACGCTGCCCACAGGTGTTTCCTCAGGTTAGATGTGATTGACCAGGTGTTTCTTTAGGTTAGATGTGTTTGACCAGGTGTTTCCTTAGGTTAGATGTGATTGACC
>JAVGWN010002338.1:0-11243 GCA_034552555.1 Semaprochilodus insignis
ATATATAAGGACAGTACTGCTAATCTGGTCAGTAAGCACTTATTTTAGTAAATACAAATAATTCAAATTATAAAATTAATACACTGAAGTCACAATGTGACATTTTCAAACCTCTCCTCATGGCAGCCTGATACCTGGCTTGATTAATCACTGCTTCATTACGTTAAATCATAATGTGTTATTGATGTGATTTAACACACAACTCACAAGATTACAGCAACTTTTTCTGGAAAAATAAATTACTGTTTGTTGCATATATTGCAATGAAAAACAAACCTACTACATAGATAAATGGTTTTAAAAATTGCCCAGTATACACTATATTGCTAAAAGCATTCACCCATCCAAGTCATTGAATTCAGGTGTTCTAATTACTTCCATGACCTCGCAAACGCGCTTCTGGAAAAATTGTCAAAGATTCCCATAAACACACTACTAAACCTTGTGGAAAGGCTTCCCAGAAGAGTTGAAGCTGTTGTAACTGTAAAGGGTGGGCCGACATCATATTAAACCCTAAGGATTAAGAATGGGATGTCACTCAAGTTCATATGCATGTGAAGGCAGACGAGCGAATACTTTTGGCAATATGGTATCTATCTGCAATGAGATTACAACCTAATCCTAATCCTAACTTTGGTAACCGAAAGGTTTTGCATATTTGGCTTTAAATTGGGATAAACAGTTTTTATTAAAAGGAGCTTTAGAAACAGTTACATCTTGTTTGCTTTGGTTTTCCCACGATCAAGATCTTTTTGTCCGAACGATGTACAAAAACAAGTGCAGGTGCCTGAAACTATATACCATATACAAGATCGAATGAGGGAACCAGACCGAGCGAGCGGAAGAGATGAGCTCATTAATGACTCCATTCTGGTTCCTATCAGTCTGCTTTTCGCTCGGAAAAAGTAGATGGGATGCTATCTTAGTGCATGTGACTGTGGGAGTCACTCGCTCGGGACCGTCATATCAACATACACGCGATGCCAAGGCAGTCTATTAAACAGAGTCATTAAATTCCCATAGACAGAGCGTTATCGCCCGGGGATAAAAGCATGGAGCGTGGAGGATATTACAACTTACAACTCCAAACTCATTTCCTGCTCAGCCTCGCTCCATCTCCGACAACTTCCCATCCATCCAAGTGCACGGCCTGGTGAGCTACGCTATCTGAACAAGACAGAGTTCCCTATAGCACATTAAAAGAGTGAACCTTCTGGCCCATATGAAAAGCTCTAAGCATGCCATTGCCTCTGGGTTATTTCCAGTCCTCCACACTGTGTCTCGGTTGAGGGTAGTATTGTCTCTGAAACTGAAAATTAATGTACTACACACTTAATGCATGTCGCTGAACTGCGCCTGGACAGCGTTCATGCACTCTGTGAACTCAGTGAAGTGCATACAATGTGCTGCATTCTACACTTCACTTGTAATAACAAACTGGTGTGGAGGCAGAGTTAAAGTTTGAATCCATTAAGCAATTACACTCATCGTCAAAAAAACAGCTGCACCCAGAAGGACGTGTCAGATTGCAGTGCTACTGGGAAGGAAGATAAAGGTTACCAGTAACAATAAATGATGATAAATTTAGACTGATATGATCAATATTTATTGAGCTACACATACAGAAGTAGTGTCTCTCCGTATGGTGTCGGGCCACTGTGTTTACTAAATCAACATGCTAGACATCTCGGCATGGTTCCTAATGGTCTCCTGTGATAATCCATCCCATGCAGCTTGAATATTCTCACACAGTTCCAGCAGATTGTGTGGTAGGGGTGGAGGTGGAGTGGCCTTCTGGACGTGTGACAACAAACCGTTCATCTTGGCGCTGACCACGGTGCCTCCACACACGGATTCGTTGGTCGTCTCCACCAAGACAAAAGTGGGACTCGTCACTGAAGATGACCTGCTGCTATTCGGAGTCACTCCATGACAGTCTGGCACGACACCATTGCAGTCCTTGGCGATGTTGATGTGGTGTTAAAGACAGTTGTCGTAACGGTCTTTGTGTCATGCAGCCAACTGCCAATGGTACTGGCACTAACAGGAAGACTCATGGAGGGCATCACTGCTTGCCGAATGCCCCCAATTGTGGCTGTTGGGTCAGTCAGGTAGAGTGATAAGACTTGTACTTGCTTACGTCACATGCAGGGCTGAGTGTGACCTATATCTGACCTTGTAGCATTTACACAATCTAAAGAGAGTCCTGGCATAGAGCTAATTAAAACATGTGGCAGAGACATGGTGCTCGGACTGCAGTGGCCATCAATGACGTTTGTGACCTCCAGAAAACCCAGAGTGATATTTTATACGCACAAACATGAACCCACCTGTTGCAAACCAAATGGTTGATTCCACTGTCACCTCTTAATTGCGATTGGCCTGAACTGATTGTTTGCTATCGAAGGCCTAACCCACGAGAGAGCTTACTAGGCTGCATCAACTGATATACCATAGAGCGAAAAACCTGACTGTATAAGTTTAATCTGGGTGTTCAACCCTTTTAACAATGATATAAGAGCCTTCGTACTTATTTAAATACGACAGTCATGATTAGATGTTAATACTTCACAGAAATCATTAGATCTTCACTGAAGGCCTAGAAGGACCTGAAGGTTCCCCAGAAAAGACTTGGCTTGCGTGAGTTAGTACTGCAACCCCAGCTCTCATTGTCCTGTATCACAACTCCAGCAGAGCTCTGTAGCTGCAGCAGTAGCTCAGCTCCTGCCAGACAGCCCATTAGAGACAGATAATGAGAGGAAGAGAGCTGGCCGTGTGCTCGGGTGTCGTAATCCCACATCTGCGACACGCACACACGCACCAACATCACACTCTCGTCACTCTGTTTGACAAGAATGACACCACTGTTTAAATCTATAAACAGGAATTAAGATCATTTCTTAGATAGGAGGGAATGAGAGGGGGCGTAGAGAAAGGCCCGGTGTGAAGCTTTTCACTCCTCTTAAACTAACTTTTCAGCCAAAGCCTTTTTTCCCTCAGTATTTCCCCGAAATGTAGTCCATCAGCCAAGAATTGGCGCGCTGAAGCTATGAGGTTAATTTAGATAACAAGCAGTGAACAAGCAATGCATTTGATCAGCAATTAATTATTGTGCAGTTAACAGTGTTGAGCCGTTAAGCTTCAAAAAGACTTGCTTATTTGATTTCCAACACTGTATGACATACTGTTATCTACAGTGGTGAACAGTGACTGTTAGGGCAAGGATTCAGTTTAGGCCATGAATGTCAAAAACAGGGGAAAAAACCCTCTACGATGACGCTCATTTCAGCTAGCTCCCCTATGGGATGCTAGTAGCATGTTAGTGCTAAGCTTATGAGGATTCTCCATAACATTTTTTTTGGCTGCTCTAGTTTAAAGCTCGTTTTGGGGATTTAGAGACCTCTCTGGTAGGAAAGCATAATTGCATTTGATGTACACAAGAACCTTTTGCAACGTAGGTTGTGCTTCGGCCCCTTTGTCTGAGTGGATGAACTGTGGGAATCTGTCAGTTAATAACATAAAGGTTATGAGGAACAATAAATGATCATATATTTAGAGTGATATGGGTAAATTTATTGAGCTACACATACAGAAATAGTATATCCCAGACGTCTCAGCATGGAGTTGTAGAGGTTCCTAATGGTGTCCTGTGATAATCCATCCCATGCACCTTGAATATTCTCACACAGTTCACTGCAGATTGTGCGGTGGGGTGGAGGTGGAGTGACATCAGGCCTTCTGGACATGTGACGAGTGACAGCAAACCACTCATCTTGGCACTGACCATAGTGTCTCCACACACAGATTCATTGGTCATCTCCACCAAGACAAAACCAGGACTGTCACTGAAGATCAGATGTCACTGCATGACAGTCTGGCACAATATCATTGCAGTCTTTGGTGACGCTGACGTGGTGTGAGAGGCAGTCATCGTAAAGGTCTGTGCACATGGTGTCCTGTATCGTGCGGCTGTCTGCCAATGGTAATGGCACTAACAGGATGACTCATGGAGGACATCACTGCTCACTGAATTTCCGCAACCATGGCTGTTGGGTCAGTCAGGTACAGCGATAAGGCCTGTCCTTGCTTACGTCATATACGTGTCAGAGCATGAAACTTCAATCATACAATTCCTAACTTTCCAAAATTAACTATAATTACCAACAGAATGTGAAGAAGTAACAAACGAACTGTCTCATATAGGAACTGTACATTACGAGGCGATAGCAACTTAGTGTAGCGTCAAGTCACATCAGTCCAACGTGAGAGGATGAAGAAGTAGCGCTGCTGCCCGATTCTATTTATATCAACAGTGATATAAATAGAAGCAAAACAAGAGTTAACATTGATGCAGCTTTCCAATGCTAAAGACATTCTTGGTGGGTAAAGGGATGAAGTTTGATGCTGAGCATTTCTTCTAGACTGGTAGGAGTGAGGAGGTAAGAGGAGCATTGTGCATTTCCTTGTTTCTTACAATAAGGGTGAACACCAGCACGTTCTGGTCCTACCCACTGTAAACATGACTGGCTGATTCCACTGTTTTTTCATAATTATGATAGTAGCTAATTTGAAGCATTAGGCCATCAGTTCAACTCCTGAAGACCTAACTAATGGAACAACTAGCATGGCTGTATCAACTGTACTGACTGAATCATTATCTGTTGGGCATTTTGTTGCCAACCAAAACGTAACAATGAAATATTACTGTAATACTTGCAGAGTTTAAACACTTCACTGAAGGTCTAGAAGGCCCTCATGGTTCCCTACTGGTTATCTATAAATACCAACATAAACAGTTGGGGCAATGGGAAAATTGTAATTGTGATTCCATTAAAATGACATCACATATTTTCATCCACACATACTCACACTTTCCCCAGGCTCAACGCTTATCTCCAGCTTTGCGTGTCTGTGGTCAGGGGTTGGATGTTGGCTCTGACCTCCACCCCCAGGAAGCTCCGATACAGGCTGGCCTCAGAGGGCCTCTCTCTGGGCCGCTGGAGCGCCGATCCGGGCCTGGAACCGATAAGCAGGAGGATAACCAGGCTGGAGCCGGCTGAGGAGCAGTCCGGGACGAGAGGAGGCTGATATTAGCTGGATAGAGGGATGTGAAGACAAGCTCGAATGTCCAAAATCTCCAGCTTCTACAGTAATGATATTATACATGCCTGCCTCCCCATCCTGCATACACCCTACACCCAGATACTGCATGTCATCGCCCCCCCTCCTACACCCACACACACACACACACACATACAGTTGTGAGGACATGAAACCAACATGCTATATGTCATAATAATGTGGTCTGTATACTGATATATTGTCACTGTCCAAAGAAAGACAAGTATCTCCAAATGGTGACTTTACAGGGGAGGGCAAAATCCTCATTTAGTTTTAATGTAAGTCAATGGAACCAGACTTTTTCCCAAGCTATTTTGAGACATTTCTCTTGGTCCATTCATCATGCAATTTTCACACAGTGTAAACAGCAGCTGCTGTGTTCAAATGTTGCACAAAAGTAAAAATTTAAAAAATGTCAATTTTTAATTGGACAGCGATGCTATGTTCAAGAAAATAACATGTAGTAATATGTTATATATCATCGCTGGCTAATGAAAAACAGGTTTCTCCAAAATAGTAACTTTGCAGGAGAGGACAAACATTCTTTACTTTCAGTTTACATTATTAATGTAAAGAGAATTTATTATAAGCAATTTCGAAGCATTTCTATTGGTCCAGTCATCATAAAAAATTTGTATGTAAAGTACAGAAAACTACATAGCGGTTAAAAACCATGGCTGAGTTAGTTTATGTTTATTGTGAAACTAAATATTCTCTTTATTCTCTATATCTCTGTATACTGTGAACAGCCAAAACCTACAGTAGAATACCTTTGTAGTTTGGGCTTGGCACATATTTTGCCCGGCATTGTGTGTGTGTGTAGACAGTATACACATATATTACAGTGTTAAAAGCAGCTGCTATTCTCAAACTGACATTCTCAAATTGACTGCCAAAATTTGGCAATGGCAATTTTTTAATGACATGTAAAGACCTATATGTGATTATGTTCACAGTTGTGCAAAAACTTTGCTTTCTTATTTTTGTATCTTTTATATATATATATATATATACTTTCTTGCAAAGCTGCCTTTACATTTTGCTACGATTACCTGACTAAATATAATGCAGATTAAATGTACTTAGAAAGTCTTTTTTACATTAGCTTTGTTACAAGTTAGCAATGTTTTTTCGTTTTCATGTAAATTTAACATTTTGTGTAAATTGTTGATTATGTGTCATTTACATTCTGTGATAATTTCATGATGAATAGACCAAAAGAAATGCTCCATAACTGATTAGAATCAAATCAATTCACATTAACTTAAATTGAAAGCAGTAACAATCTGTAAATACTTATATGTAATGATTATTTGTCCCAATTGTATACATATTTTAATCGTACACAAGTCTATTATCTCCATCCTTTTTTATTAATATTATTATTATTATTATTATTTATTTTATTTTTTTTTACATAATTTGAATATGCCAGCCTGATGTTACACAGTGGGAACATTTGATGATGGTTGGACAAATGAAAGTGCTCCATAATAATTGTGTTTAAAACTTTTTTTTTTTTCTCTCCTGTAATATTACTATTTTGGGCAATATCTAGTCTACTTATAATCCTAATCCAAGTCTTAACTCTTCAGCTTTAAGAAATGATACTTGGAGATAAAAAAAAAAGCACATTACAAAGTCAGGACTATTTTGTTGGTCTTATAGATGAGGTCTTTTTGTCTCTGGCAGTTCAATGAAGACAGAACATTTTTCTCCTGAAAATCTGCAAAAACAAACCCTCGGAAACACACTTACTAATACGGTCGTTCTCTTTCCAGGCACTTCATCCTGCACAGCTCTGGCCTTCACAGCTACATCGTGTCAGGACGAGAACAAAAGGTCATTTCTCTCCACAAATGTGTTTTCAAACACACACATCAACTTTCCTGCTTTCTGCGCAATGCGAAAAAGTGAAAGATCAGTTTTGTGTAATTGGGTTGTAACAGTGATTCAGGGGGACATCATCAGTCTCTGGAACAAAGTGGGGGAGTAAGGTCTTCAGGAGGATGTTTCTACAGGAGAGCTCACAGAGAAGAAGAAATGGTCCCTGGTGTGTGTGTATATGAGGATTTTAGGGGGTTGCAGGGATAGCTAAACGAGGTGTTGAGGTAAGCACTTATCAGTCACTGCCGTAGCTCATTATGTACCCAAATACACACTGAAAGGCATTCTATCTCTCTCTCTCTAACGCTCTCTCTAACTCTCCATCTCTCTCTGTTTACATGCCCTTTAAGTAGAATCAGGATTTAGGGACAGATAATGGTTACAGGACTACCTTCACAGTAAGTGCACACTACAGGGCCAATATATCAGTTGGTAGATAAAATCTGGTGAAATGTATTAGCATCAGCAGACGTTCCCCTGTATCATTGACAGACAATTTGAATGCAGTGCTGTTTTCCACACCCAAATATTTGAGTGGGTCAACAACTGCTGAGCCGACAGTCAGCAATTGCCTTAATACAGCAGTACAAGTTAACTCAAACCCAAAATATCATAAAGGTTATAACAACAAAAAAGACTTGCACACTAGTAAAAAAGGATTCTGTGTAGGTACATTATTGGACATAGAAGCACAAACAATGTAAATATACCCTCAAAGTTACAACAATGGTATTAAGGTCCATCTGGACACTTTCCAAACCAACTCCATATTAATGCCCATTGTTCTGGATGTCCAGAAAGCTTATATAGGTGTGATGGTCAGGTGTCCACATACTTCACTGCAACTCAATAATTATAATTGCTATAGAACAAGGTGAGGTTTTGCTTCCTAACTAGCGGTACTGAAGGTAAGGTACCCATTGAGAGTGCCACACCAGTAACAGCTTAGTACCTTTTAGCGCCTAATCACCTTATAAATAAGAGCTAATTAAAGTCAACATGAATCAGAACTCATAATGCATATCCCTTCCATATTTTTGAGTTACAGGAAAAGAATACATTAGTTTTTTAAATGAAATGATGTGATGTATTGCTTCTTTCTAATATGACCAGGGACATGAAGTATTTCAGTAAAAAGGTATTTCAAAGCCATTCAAAGCAGTGATGCCCTCCATGAGCCATCCTGGTGTCACTCCACCTCTGCCCTAGAGAATATTCCAGCTACATAAGATTAACTATTGCAGGACACCATTAGGAGCCTCTACAACTCCATGCTGAGACGTCTGGTATGTTGTATTAGCAAACATGGCGGCCCGACGTCATACTGAGAGACACTACTTCTGTATGTGTAGCTCAATAAATATTGTCAGTATTAGTCTAAATGTATCATCATTTATTGTTCCTGGTAACCTTTATCTTCCTTCCCAATAGCATCGCAATCCCACACCTCCGCCTGGGTGCGACAGTTCTTTTGGTGGTGAGTTTATGATGTTTCACCAATTTTCAGTATTGCACCCAAATCCTACAGACCTAATTACTAAATGATGATACACGGATGAGCAGAATCATACTGTTGATTATTGGTGTACTGATGTATTTGTCTCTTTGCTCTTAACTACCAGCAGGTTTCATTTGTTTACTGTCTGTCAGGAACAGTGTTAAGTGCACATCTGTTTATCCGGAAGGTTATCTTCATCCTTTATACACACATTAATATTTCCCATGCTTTCTCTCTCTCTCTCTCTCTCTCTCTCTCTCTCTCTCTCTCTCTCTCTTCATCCTGCATTTTCAGGGTCGTCTTCGCTTCAGAAGTCATAGATTTGTGTGCTGCATTAGAGTTTCACAAAATAAAGTCAGAATGAATTAAAAATGAGGTTGGACAAAGTCAAGCAGTTGATAAGCGCTAATGGGAATGTTCAGGAATACAGGGGAAAGTACTTGCACTACTTTAATGCTGCCAAAGGATTTAAATGTGGTTATTAGCAATACATGGTATAGTGTAGGGGGGTAACAACCCTGTCTCCTACTCTGTAGACTGGGGTTGGATATCCTACCTGGACAAACACCCTACACTGTACCAACAGGAGTCATTGGGCAAGACTCCTAATGCTACCTTTGCCTACCTCTGTAAGAGATGATCAGTTGTGTCGCTCTGGATTAGAGCATCTGCCAAATACCAGAAATATAAATGAACATTGCACTCAAGACCTCAATGTTAATCTAAAGAACAACATCCAACAAAACGCACTGCTATGGAAAAAAGTCACCCTTCATTTATTCAACCCTTAGAACCCTAGGCCACTAGTTCACAGACGGTTTGCATGGCTCTGTTTAATTCTGCGTAAGTCAGGAAAGGGTTAACTGACAGATATGATGTACCTATGTTTTGAGTTTGTAAGTTAACCCTATGTTTCCCATGTCTTACTCTACACTGAAGCAGCAATACTGTATTCGATTTCAGCCCCTGAAATTTTACACACCGCTCCTTTAAATTGTTTCCTGACTTCCTGAATAACATTATTCATCACTGAATATCAACCTTTGATATGACTATCAAAATTTCCTAAACAATTGAGGTCCACATTTTCCACCCCACATTACACACACACACACACTCATATGCGCACACACACATATACCTTATACATTTCCCTTTTACTTCCTCTGAGGCCCTTTCATCCTCTCTCTCTCTCTAAACACAGCTCGAGAGTCTGCTGATGAATGAAGCAGAACTACAAAGATCATGCAGATCACACAAGCTGAGGAATTCCCAAAAACATACACACACACGCACTTACCTGACAAATGGAAGGTAGGAAAATCCACGGATTGCTGTCTTCCTGTTGTTATCTCTGTTTCATGCTTCAGACACAAAACACTGAAAAAAAAAACCCTTTCAAAACACCACTGCATTACTTACAGCCGAATGTTCATACAATCTAACCTCGATAAGCAAGAAACCCGCTCTTGTAAAACATTACTGAGGACTATCAGGCTATAGTCATATGCAGTATGCTTGCAGGTCGGTGAAGCGTCAAACTCAGTTTATCTGATACAACCTCATCTTCTCTCCTGAAGCTGCAGGTCAGAACTTTCCTAAACAACTTCATCTCTTCTGAGCAGATACAATTCAAAGGTTTCTAAAGCAGATCTAGGTTTAAAATCTGATTGGTTGGAATGTTAAATACTTAATCACACATATTCTTAGATTTAATGTTTAAAAAATTGCTAATTGTATTCAGTTTATTTATTAAGATCTAATCAAATCCAGTCAGAGTAGTTTGGTGTAAAAAGGTCAATTCTAGAGAATGTTTAGAGCCCAAATTTTTCACAGTGTTGCTCATATTTTTACCAAGTTCGCTCTGAATGCTCTCAGGACCTTCACCACAGACGAACATCCCGGCAAGGGTGCGCCTAAGTAGGATACAAAGTTGCGAGATTCCAGAGCCCATATCTCTGGGTCCCAAAAGGGTAACAATGCGATCCAGGTCTTGTTGGAAACAGGACGTCACAATCTGCTGACCTGTGGACTTCAGACTTCAGTCAGATTTCTGAAGTTACCTGTTGCAAAGCAATCCATCCTCCTGTGGCTTTATTAATGACATCATCAGCAATTAGTCAACATGAATAAGACACATAATTTTCATCAAATAATTATCAACTTCAAAAAACTCTGAAGTCATGCCACAATGACTTCAAATATATTTTTTGTTTTAAATTATTTCAAATATATTAAATATATATATGTTTTGTTTTGTTCATCGCAAACCCTGACCTGCGTAAAGAAATTAGCTCTGAATCTGAGCTCTCCAGTGTCATAATTGGCATCATATACACTAAACAGTAGAGCAGAGGTATATGTTCTAATGGTACAATAACTGTGGTAGCTCAGCAGTGCTGGAATAGAGCAGCAGCAGTAGCAGCAGCACCTCCCCCAGTTCACGCCCTGCTATCACAGCATGTTGTGTATTTGGAGGCTTGATGTAAGAGTTGAATAATAATGTTGAATGAAAAAGTAAAGTTGCTGATGATTTGCATTAATTACTAATCGTACAGCGCCCATCCCCCCACCCCCCCCAAACTGGCCTAGTGGTCACCCTGCATATATCATATATATATGCATTTATGTAAGTAGAAAAGGAGATACTTTATTGAGACTTGGGAAGTTTCTCATTTCAAGTCAGAAAGACAGATTTGATCATGTTGATTCGTTTAGTTAGTTGTTTTATGTAACT
>JAVGWN010002340.1:0-11241 GCA_034552555.1 Semaprochilodus insignis
TTTGAACCATTCAATAAGAACCCTGCACTCAGAACCTCACAGTCGAAACCCTGCAATCAGAACTCTGCAGATAAAACCCTGCGGTCAGAACCACACAGTCAGAACCTTGCAGTCAGAACACTGTAAAAACTATGAGCTAAACTACAAGAAATAAACATTTAATTTGAGGAAAAAAATGACTAGATTTAAATTACCGGCCCAAACAGCAAGATCATTTTACTGAAGAAGAAATCCTTCCTTGTCTAGAAATAAGTTCCTGTCTGAAGATCGGTAGCTCCGACAGGTTTAAATCAGTAGAATATGAGATCAGACTTGCTACAGCACAGTAATGAGTCAGACACACTGAATATTAGTAAATCATTCTTCATTCATTCTTCTCCCTGAAAAATCAAAGCCAAGGAAGAAGGAAATCCTGTAAATCAGTGATTGAAGTGGAAGGACTTGATACTGGTGGAGTATGATTAGACTGTTGGCTGATTATGAAGCAGGTAGGCCTAAACCCATATTTAATTCAAGTCTTTATTCTCAGGGCAGGAATAATAATGCCTTGGAAATTCAAATATTAGGTCTCACTATAACCTTCATCCCAGTACACCCAGATAATTTGTTAGCCCCCCGCAGTCAGAACAAACGCAGCTTCCGAGTGTTGAGACGAGGCCTGTGTTTAAAGAAAGAGGAGCTGAATCCTGGATAATTTGCTTTGCTGAGTCACATGTACACCAGGGGTGACTCAGCACCTTTATAGTTTCGAGGATTAATGAAGTCTGTAGGGTTATAGGATACCATATTAAATGATTTCATTTCTGTTGATCATTTCTTTAGGAACTGGCTGGGTTATACAGACGGGTCACACGTCGTCTGACTTTGTGAAGGACTCTGCTGCATCGCACATTTAAAAAGGGCTAGGAGTGTTGGTGGTGGTGGGTTGGGGGGCGGGGCTTTCTGTGCCAGCACCATTGTCAAACTTGAATGAAGCTCAGTGACGCAGAGACACGTTGTGTGTTAGAATCGGAACCATGATGCGTTGATCTGCAGGCAGCATTGGAATTTGGAAGGTTGGAATCAGTTACAATGGATTAGAGTCCAATAAAGTACCCACTGGGGACGAGTTGAAAAAGTTCATTAGGGTTCTAATAAGCAAGCTTGCGTCTTTCAGACACGTAGTAACCCTGAGATGTCTGAACGCTGTTCTCCACCAGAGGGCAGTGTAGACCCCGTGTCTTATGCTTTGATCGGGATTCTAACCCAGAGGTAATCGGCAGGTTTAGTGGGTGTGTTTAAAGCCCTGTCCTTATCTGGTTGGCCCAGTTAGGAAAACGTTGAAAGGTGACAATATTTTAGTTTAGCACATGTGTATTACTTGCGATTCCATGCAAGCTTTTTTGTACCGCTATAATGTGATGGTATTTTAATTAACGTCTGGTCAAGTATCTCCAAAAGCAGCTCAAACAAGGCTAAGAACATCTGAGTAATGGATGGACACACTCTCTATTGAATGAAGCAGCGAAGCAGTAGTTGTTTTGGTGCATCTTTGCTGAAGTTCTTCTATTCTGGGGGTCTTCTTACTTTAACTCCACTACATTTTAAAGTCTAATATCTGACTGTTTACTCCACCACATTATGTCCTTCCTATTTGGCTTACATGAGCATAAAAACATAACATGTCCAAGCGAAAGAACGTGAAGTGAGTCCACCAATCAGGGTACAGCAGTCACTTTGTTTGGAGCTTGTTTTGAGCTGGTGGACAGAGCTTGGTTCTAGCTAATGGAACCTGTTCTCCTTCAGTGTTCTGTGCTGATGATCATTTGAATAGACGTCAGTGTCAGACTAATTAATGATCTTCTATTAAAGACTGGTGGACTGAGAGACACTAGAGTCTCTTCACCTACACTGAGCTGATTAAGAGTCTTGTTCCAGAAATGATAATAGGACATTAGAGCCATAATAAATCATGCTCCTGTTACTCTCCATACTTCAGTACATTTGAAGGTAAATACTTCAGTACTGTTACTCCAGTGGAGGTCTAAAGGGAGGAACTTCTACTGACACTGGAGGAGTATTTTACTCTGGGGATCTCTACTTTAACTCTAGTACATGCTTTGTGTACTTCCACTGTTTTGCACTTCATCTAATGTGGAGCAGCTCAGACTGAGTTACGGAGATCTGAGACGGGTGCAAAAACATGGATTATGTTTCAACTCCTGAATGAGGTGGAGAAACTCTCTGTTGTGCTTTTGCTTTTCCAAAATGGAGCATCCTACACAATGTCACAGTTCGCCCATTTTGTGAAAAGCGAGGGATCTGTTTTTGATAGACATTCTGCAAGTTTGCTCTTTTGCAGTGTGAACAAGACTCTGAAATTCCAAAAACTTGTACCTGTCTGGAGTTTATCAGGCAAAATAAACTCAGAATATGTCATTTTCATCTGGGGCATTGGCAGAGGGGTTTCAAACACTGCGTGAATAATACCTTGGAATTTGACTGAACTTCCTATACTTGGCATAGGGGCATTTTGGGGGCATTGGCTGAGGGGTTTCAGACACTGCTTGNCATTTTGGGGGCATTGGCTGAGGGGTTTCAGACACTGCTTGAATAATACCCTGGAATTTGACAGAACTTCCTATGCTTAGTATGTGTCTGTACAAACAAAAACCTTTCTGAATCTTTCAGGACGGACCCAATGGCTCCATTTGCTGCAGGAGGAGCTGACCTTGATCCATTTAGGCGAGTCATCCATCATACCCTTTATCTTCCTGTCCCATGTTCATGACTTGACCATTGCTTGCATAACTGCAGTCCTGACTAGAGCCACTGCTTAGCAATGAAACCAGTTGATATCACATGTATTTGAACTCTCTTTCCAGTGGCAGGCCGGGAGGCATGATTGTGGATCCTCTACGGGCAGGGTTCCCTCGTTCTGGCTTCGACCCCTCGGGTGGCATACCCGGGGGCCTCCCTCCAGGCGCTGTGCCCCCAGGTGCCCGCTTTGACCCTTTCGGACCGGTCGGAAGGCACAGACCCGGGTAAGATCAGCAGCATAATTCTGCAAAGAAGTCAGTTTTATGGAACGGTTGTTGTTGACTGGCCAGATATCATATATACAAAGTATGTGTTGAGTCTGGCAGAAATGTTGATTTCAGCAGAAGTGGGTCATCACATAAAACAAGATGAATAAGCCACATGCTGCATTGATCTTTGAGTGTGACGTTAAGTGGAACTATCGTTCTTCATTTGTTTTTATTGTTTTGACAGCGCTGATGTTTGGGTGCGGTCTTAATTTGGAATCGATCTGATGTAGTCAGGCACATACGGATCGACTCAGAACAATATATATTCACAAAACTTTCCAAAACTTTAAAACTTATATTAAGCTCACTGAACAAATAACGAGTCCCCTGTGACTGAAACGAATAACGAGTCCCCTGTGACTGAAACGAATAACAAGTCCCCTGTGACTGAAACGAATAACGAGTCCCCTGTGACTGAAACACACCTACTAGCGTGTAATCCCTCCACGAGCACCAATAACAGTGATTGGATTTGGCATGTACTGGACAAGTTTCTGGATGTAGGCCACATCAATGTTCAGACACTCTTGCCTCAAAGAATTCTGCAATTGGTTCCTGATTTGGTGGAATCCTTCCCTGGCACAATTCCGAGGACAATTCCCCGTAGACTGGGATTTTAGCCACTGCTGGTAGACCCGTATGACCGTACGCTTCCATACACCTGCAGATTCAGCTACTTCCTTCACACTATGGTCTTTGACACGCCCAAATGCAGTTACTCCTTTTAGCCAATCATTAACATCTGCTCTGGAGCCATTTTCCACCCATGGAATGAGACATTCACTGCACTGTAGCACCTCTTCTCAATCTATGGATCCCGTCACTCACACCCTGCGGGTATTTATAGCCCCATCATCCTTGTGCAGCGCCATCTGCAGGAGCCTGAAGCTGCTACCACCTTAAACCTACAAGGTTTGTCTGGTGGGCTTATACCGTATGATTGATTAAACTGAGTTTCTTCTTCATTTCCTAGGCCTGACCCGGATCATCTGCCCCCACCAGGCTACGATGACATGTTCATGTAGAAGATTCTAAGGCACATCCTGGTTCTTCTGGAAGACTCCCTGTTCTCTTTCCCCCCGACGTTCCCAGTTTCCCTGCAATGAACTGATAATGAGCACTTAGAGTGTGAGGTTGGTAGTGATGCTACTGCAGAGGTGTTTTGTATTCCAGACTAATGCAGAAGCCTTGAGAGAAGATTGATGGTTCCAATTATTGGGCTCAGAGGTTTTCGGCGCTGATGTATACTTTAATTTAAGATCCGCTGGTTTGATCCTGTTGCTGTTGGCGTGTTGTGTTTGATGGGCTCAATAAACTTTTTTTTTGTTATATAATAAAGAAAAAAATTTTTTTTGTTTAATTAATAATGGTTTTGTACTTTTTTCAGTGTCCAGTGGAAGCTCAGTGGTTGTCTGTGCTACCGTTTAAACCTTGTCTTTAACATACATATCAGAATTTTTCTGATACAAATAACAATAATATAGAAACGTCTGCTGCTTATTTTCAGAACGAGCACGTTTGTATCACAGAGTTCCTTGCTACAGCCTTGTTTGAGGTGCTTTTGAGAGTTTCAAAGCAGGAAACAAACAGTAAAAACACTGATATTGAACCAAAACCTTTTAAAAACATAACCAGTGTGTAGATCAGTTCAACAGAGTACGAAGCTGCAGACGCTGTAAAGCAAAGTCACATTTTGGTTGCCATTTTAAGTTCATTGAATGGGCACTTTTTGTACAGTATGTCCATAAAATTCTTAAGGTACACATGTTTTACATCATATTAATACGGCATATTATGTCATTTTACTGAAAGGCATTTTTCAGAATAAAAGTCTTCATTTATTATTTTCATAAACTCTTTTATTTTCAGTGAAATGTTTCAGTGAAATTTCTGGACAGGCCCTTTGGACAGAGAGTGCTTTGACACTTTTTGTCTAGACTTTTATGTATTTTGCTTTTTGTTGTTCTTCTATTTTCTACCCTTTGTCATCTTTAAATTTGTATTGTGCCAGAAGCTTCATTCAACAAGCCCATACACCGTTTGGGAACACATCACCCATCCTGAGGTTTAAGATTTTGGGGTTAAATATATTTCCTTCGAGGTTTTTTTTTTAAGTGATGTTCTTCCTCACTTTTTGTACTGCTGGAGAAATAATCGTACATGTAAATGCATGTATAATTGTGCTAACTTAACAAGCTCAATAACATTTTCCTCAACAGCGTATAAAATTGCGTTGAAATACCCCTTCCTGTCCGAAGGTGTAAATCCAGATCATTTTTATTTTGTCTGTTCTGAAATAACGTAGTTGATGGACTGAAATGAGGACTTTTATGTTGAAAAATGCTTCTCAGTAAGATGACATAGTACTCTATATTAATATCATGTAAAACATGTACACTTTATGAATGTTGATTTAAACATTCATAAATGACTTATAAAGGCTTGTTACGAATGTGTTATGTAGACACCCTTCAAGTGTTACTGCTAGTTTAAACTAGATCATCTACCAGATCAGACCAAATCAGCTACACTTAACCTGCATTAAGATCCATGCTAACCAAGTGTTACGACCCTGTGTTAGCATTAGGGTTTCTGTATGTTGCGGTCTTCACGAGCCGGCCGTAACACCAAGCTGCAACCAGATGTGAGAGTTTATTTTGTTACATAAACATATTCACAGTCTCACACAGATTTAGTGCTAACACTTTACTTGCAGCGTGTCTACGTGACACATAATTCATAACATCTTACATAAACACTTATCACGTGTTTACAAATGTTTAAATCTACCTTTGTAACGCATACATATTTTACATGTTATTAATATGGAGTACTGTGCCATTTTAGTGAGAGGCATTTTTCAGAATAAAAGTCTTTATTTATTATTTTGAAAAACTCTTATTTTGTGCCTACTCTGGTGGGGCAGACTAAAAAGGACCTAATGATGTTTTCCTAATCAGTGTGTGGGCTGTTGAATGAACCCTATGGCACAATACAAACTGAAAGAAGACAAAGAGTAGAAAAGAGAAAGAGTAGAAAAGTGCAAACTAAGTTAAAAGTATAGACAAAAAGTGCTTGAGTGTCAAAGCACTTTCTGTCCAAAGGGATAAAGCCAGGTCATTTTATTTTATTTGATCTGTCCAGAAATAAGACGTTCCACTGAATATAATATAGTTTTGGAATATGATAAATGAAGACTTTTATTTTGAAAAATGTATGCCACAAAATGAGAGAGTACTCCATATTAATTCCATGTAAACTATCATTCATACTTTATGAATGTTGATTTAAACACTCATTAATACATTACGGATGTCACATCCCGCCCCCTCTGGTGCCTGTGCGGTAGTTGCTCTGATTTCTGGGTTTTTGAGATTATGGACTTGTCTCTGATGATACCTGCCTGTGTTCTGACCCCTACCTGTTCTGACTACGACTCATGGACAGCCTTTAATAAACCCACTCTGCACTTGCACCCTGCCTCAAGCCCTGTGTTACAATGGAGGGTTTATGTAAGATTATGAATGTGTTCCATAGACACCCTTGAAGTAAAGTGTTAGTGATTTAGTAGTGTTTAGTTCTGTACTAAATTGATGCACTGGTTCTTCAGCGTCCACAATAAGATGGAAACGATGGAGCTGCTCTTTTGGGCCGGAGTTTCTCTCTCAGAAGCGCAGAAGTGGGGATTATTATAATGCAGCACTTGTTCTGAACTACTGGGGCTGATGGTACATGTTGACTGTGCATTGCTCAACACCGGAGGAAAACTGTTTTCAGCACGCGTGTGGAGACTGTTGTTAGTGCTGAGGGAGAAAACGGAGAGAAGGAAATAAAAACCCAATCAAAGACACACCAGATACACATTTCGAGTAGATACAATCAAATAGCCTGACAGTTCTGGTCGTTTGATCTGATAGAGCAGAATAAAAGCACATACTGAAAGTCTTGAACTCCGCAGTCTCTGCTTTACTGATGCTGCTCCTTACTTCACTGTTCTTTCGGTCTGTGGTTTGTATGTCCAGTGTGACAGAATGTGGCAGACATTGTTTTGAGACCGGCGTGTGTCTTTAGACACCCCCATCTAAATGGATGTAGTTGGTGATCTTAAAGACTCTACAGTCTCACACTTAACAGCTCCAACTGATGCGAGTCTGAACCAGTACATACCCTGATATACCACATACACTCTTGATGTACCACAGTATGATATTTCTCCATATCTCCACCTCTAATATATATTTAGTGGTGTAAAAACTTTAATCTCTTTTTCTGCACAGTGTAAAAGCTCTAGTTCTCCTTTCAGTTTAGTGAATATTCATGAGGGACCGACCAATAGAATTGCTCCAAACCTGCTTAGAAATAAACCTTGTTCTATCAGCTCCACTGCAGCTGTTTCATCCTCCTGTAGTAGAAGTTATCAATTATTCAATCAATCAAACTTTATTTTCACTCAGAAATATACTGAGGGTGACCCTCATTTTCAGCGTAGCTGAGCTTTTACAGCTTAACGGGATTGAAAAAGAAATTACAATGGATTTTAATCTGGAAAACTGCATTGAAAGAAAGACTTACTGTCACGCTTCCGGGTTCTCCAGGTTCAGGCTACTCTTGGTTCTGACTCTCGCTGGTATTTTGGTATTCGACTCTCGCCTTTGCCCTGCTGTTATGTTTGCCCTGTTTTTGCTGCTGAGCCTTACCGCTTGTTCTCCCAATAAATCAGATATGACTTTTAGCTCTGTTAGCGCCAGGTTACGTCTGTTAATCGTTACAGCTACCTGGAACAAACTGACAATAAATTCAATCAAAGTAAGATTTCAGGATAATATGAATAATAATAAATTAACATAAATAAAGAAATAAAATAACTAATATAAAAAGGTGGACTGTATAATTCCATGAGTGCTTTTTTTATAGTTTGGTGTCCTCACTTTTATTCTAAAGTAAAGCATTAAGAGAGAAGGAGAATCTTCTATAAGTAGTCGTCTCTAAACTTTTGACCGGTAGTGTATATTTAAACTGAACTAGTAGTGGCTGCTGGTAGTGATGAATGAACATAAAACCTGGTCTTGTGTTATAAAAAGTACTTAAATAAAAATTAAAATAAGATAAAATAGAGCAAAATAACGTTTTTGGGAAACGAAAAATAGCAATAATAAGAAATACTAAAATTACATTAAAACAACGACTGGGAATTAAAATAAGGATAATATGAATGATAATAAATAAACAGAAAAATAAAGCAATAAAATAACTCATATAAAAAAGTTCCCATTTTGGAGGTTTTTAAGGTGGACTGCATAATTCCATAAGTGCTAAAGTAAAGCATCAAGATAAACATAAGGAGAACCTGCTATAAGTAGATGTCTCTAAACTTTTGACCGGTAATGTTTATTTAACTAGTAGTGTTTGCTGGTAGTGATGAATGAAGATAAAACCTGGTCTTTTGATGTTCCAGTCAGGACTTTGCAGGGCGTCTGAGGGGTTTATCTCCACCGAGCAGGTGATATATAGAAAATGAGGTTATTTTCACGCTTGCTGTCGGTACCTCATCTTGTTCTCTGCTCTCTTTTCTACACAAATAATCAATTGGCGAAACAGTAGCCGCTGGACATGGTCAATTCTGTGAAGATCAGGACACGGGCTGAGTGTTATTTATGGAGAGGGCAGCGGCAGATGTAGTGGAAATCAATGGCAGTAATGGCCACCGTGAGTCACGATGCTCAGGATGTCAACCGAAGTCTCCTCTGCAGGCTGAGCGATGAAGACACTGGATAGTGTCCTGTAGGCACTGAATGAAAAATGCAGTTGGTGAACGTGAGACATTAATCAGCAAATTACATCAGCAGGGAAGAGATGTTGGTGATGTAGGAGAGTGTGTTCCATTGATTTAATGCCTGTTTAATGTCCACTTAAACCCGTGCCCCCCCCACCCTTCCCCCCTCTGACCTCACCTACCTACCCCACGACCTGCCTCCCCAGAGCAGGCCATATACGCTCATTGACCAAAGAAATAACACACCTAGATAGAAATGTCAGATTGCTGCAAAACTCTGCATGCAGTTATGTCTCAGGCAGATATGCAAATGATTACAGGTGTGGTCTGGTTACCTGAGGGCACGCACACATGGCAAACAGGCGGCCCAGAGAGACCACCAGTAGAGAGGATCGTCTGAGCTCACAGTTTCCTTGTCCACCATCCAGACACAGATGGCACCTTCACCACACAGCCCTGTCTCTACCCGGACCGCTTCCAGATGCTAAGCAGAAGGCAGTTCGGTGTCACGGCACCCGTTACGTGTCCTGCCATTGACAGCCAGCCACCGTCGCCTTGGTTTGCGGCGGTGTCGTGAACGAGTAGCCTGGATTGCTACAGACTGGAACCGTATCGTCTCTAGCCACGAATTCTGTTTGGAATCCACCTGATTTATTGGGAGAAAAAGCGCTAAGGCTCAGCAGCAAAAACAGGGCAAACATAACAGCAGGGTGAATACCAAAATACCAGCGAGAGTCAGAACCAAGCGAGAGTCAGCGAGAGTCAGAACCAAGAGTAACCTGAACCTGGAGAACCTGGAAGCGTGACAGTAAGTCTTTCTTTCAATGCAGTTTTCCAGATTAAAATCCATTGTAATTTCTTTTTCAATCCCGTTAAGCTGTAAAAGCTCAGCTACGTTGAAAATGAGGGTCACCCTCAGTATATTTCTGAGTGAAAATAAAGTTTGATTGATTGAATAATTGATAACTTCTACTACAGGAGGATGAAACAGCTGCAGTGGAGGCTGATAGAACAAGGTTTACTTCTAAGCAGGTTTGGAGCAATTCTATTGGTCGGTCCCTCATGAATATTCACTAAACTGATAGGAGAACTAGAGCTTTTACACTGTGCAGAAAAAGAGATCAAAGTTTTTATACACCACTAAATATATATTAGAGGTGGAGATATGGAGAAATATCATACTGTGGTACATCAAGAGTGTATCGTCGCTGTCCAAAGAAAAACAAGTATCTCCAAAATAGTAACTTTACAGGCCTCATGGTGAGCACTTCAATCCTGCCTTTCCTGTGGTGCAACAGACTGCTGGTGTGATGATCTAAGGAGTCTTTGCATTCAACAGTCGGTCACCCCTAGTAGTGATACGAGGGACACTAACAGTTCAGCGATATGTGCAGGACATCCTCCGGCCACATGTGTTGCCTCTCATGGCAGGGCTTCCAACTGGCATTTCTTAGCAGGATGAAGCTCGCTTACGTACGGCAAGGCCTTCCCAGGAATGTCTCCGCCAGATTGTATCACTTCCTTGGCCTGCCTGGTCCCCAGATTTATCTCCAATCCAGCATTTATGGAACCAGCGGGGACACCAGCTTCAGCAACCTACGAGTTTACAGGCCCGGCTGCAACATCTGTGGGCAAATGCGCCACAGGATCCCGTATGGAACCTGAATGCCTCCATACCCAGCCGTATCTCATCTTGTATCCAGGCTAGAGACGGCCCAACAGGGTACTAGAGCCTACGTTCTGTCGTCCAGTTTTCCCCAGGAAACTTCTCCTTTCACTCTAATACTGTAATCTCTGACATACATCATCATAACAGCTCCTTCTTGCTACATCATGTCGGTGAGCGTATTAGTTGTTGGAACACCGTATTCTTCTGTAGGTTAAAGATGTTATGGCTGCTTTTATTATGACGTTACTATTTAACAACGTATGCTTATGCAGTTCATGCAAGTAACCCACTGGTGTTGATTCACTCAAACAGCACTGCCTGAGGGTGGTTGTGTTTCTGTGAGAATTAATTTTGCAGGTTTAATAAGCGTGGAAGCTGTGTGGGAGTTATTAAACTCGTGCCTCTCAGATAAGGAGTGTCTGTGAGGCTTTGCGATGTAAACACGTTGCCCTCATGTGGCCTGACCTTTCCCAGACAGAACAGACGAAAAATGAGATGTTTCCAATAACTGTGTTACTGCATGAGAACAAATGATCCTCTGTGCTTAGAGCACGAGTCCTCACAATTACAGGGTTAGGGGTTTAGTTTAAAATGTAGGGGTTAGGGGTTAGTGTAAATGTAGGGGTTAGGGGTTTAGTGTAAATGTAGGGGTTAGGGGTTTAGTGTAAATGTAGGGGTTAGGGGTTAGTGTAAATGTAGGGGCTAGGGGTTTAGTGTAAATGTAGGGGTTA